>LBNU01035918.1:0-35995 GCA_014162995.1 Artemisia annua | reverse complement strand
AAAAACTACTTATGACAAATCCTTGTCTCATTTACTTGATACATGTTTGATGATTTAACTCGATGAACAGAAATAGAGGCCGCTGGTTCAAAGCTGTGTGAAAAGACAAGCAAGACGTGGTCCGGTAAGTGCGACAACAAGAAATGTGACAAAAAGTGTATAGAGTGGGAGAAAGCACAACATGGTGCTTGTCACAAGAGAGAAGCCGGTAAAGAAAGTTGCTTTTGCTACTTTGACTGTTCCAAATCGCCTCCTGGAGCGACACCAGCTCCTCCTGGAGCAGCTCCTCCCCAAGCTGCTGGCGGCTCTCCACCACCTCCCGCTGATGGTGGCTCACCACCTCCTCCAGCTGATGGTGGATCTCCTCCTGCCGATGGTGGCTCTCCACCTCCTCCGTCCGTTCACTAAGGAATTGATCAATATCTTGATTATGCTCCTTGAATAACTAGACTTATAAGAATATGAATAAAATGATGTTGCTACACACGAGCATATCATATTTGAGCATTTCCTAAAAGTGTAACTTGCGTTGGACGTGTAATGATCAATAGCTTATAATTCTATGTATAACAGTTTCAGTAATTTAAGCATTCGACATTAATCATAATAACATTCCATCAATAAATCACATAGCTGAAATAAAGCATTTGAGTGAGTTCATAGAGGATTATCAAGGGAAAATAAAATACAGGACAAATGTCGATCGAGCACGGAAATTATATGATAACAAAGGCTAAAACTATTATAATATTGTTTCCCATAAACATTTCATTATATACTGTACAATATTATAGATTTGGTAATGGTATAGTAGCCTGGGATTGAACCATGTTGGAACACTGTACGAAAATTTGAGGAGCTAATTAACATTTTGCAAAATGTTTCGATTTCTATTGATTGTAGGGATGTTTGGCGATGGAATGCTCGAGAGGATGGCAAGTACTTGGTCAAGACGGTAACAAAGATGGTGGAAGAAAAAACTTTGAATGAGGAAAATACCAAGGATTAAACATGCTGGAATAGATTACTACCACAAAAAGTAAATATATTTGTGTGGAGAGCTATTAAAGGAAGACTACCGGTTCGTGTGGAACTTGATAAGAGGGGTAATTATTTAGATACAATACTCTGCCCGTGTTGTGGTGATATAGTGGAATCATGTGATCATAGTTTGATTTTGTGCAATATGTCTATGAGCGTTCGGGAAAAAAAATTTTAGTTGGTGGAAGTTGGGTGTGGTTGATGCATTCACTATTAGGGACATTTTCTTGCACCGTGGCGGAGATACCCTTCATAACTACTCGAGAATGTTGTGGCAAGTGGTTACATGGTCAACCGGTTACTTCATTTGGAAAGAAAGAAATACGCGTGTGTTTAAAGGCAAAGTTTCAAGCGTCAACAAAATAGTGCAAGGCATAAAACTTAAAACCTTTGAATGGATCAGTGGAAGAACAAGAAAAAAGACATTGGAGTGGCAATTGTGGTTATTTGATCCGGATAAGTGCATTTTGGGTAATCTATAGTTTTGTTGTGGTGGGACAGTGAGTTTCAATTATTCAGTTCTGTTGCATTCGTTTTTGTGGAAGCAGCCTATGTGTAAAGGGTTTTGCTATAATCAGGTAGGTCTGTTACAGATGCAAGATGTTCCGTTGTTTGGTTCTGCATCAAAGTGTTCTTGGCGATAAATTCTCAGTTCCGCTGTTTGGTTCTGTATCAAAGGGTGTTTGGCAGATAGTTCAGATTCTTGGGTGTTTGGCACAACAACTTTTATTGCATCTTTCTATTGGGACTGGTGTTTGGCGCATCAGCAGTTCTTTGTTGCATTTGTATGTTGTCTACACTTCCATTTGAAGCTCTTAAATGGGTTGTTTGGCATTATGGCTCGTGGGTCCATATTTGAGGTGTGTTAGTGGGGCTGCTCCTTTGTCTTGCTTGCATATGGTGATCCATTTGTCCTTTGTTCTTGTTTTTTGCATGTAATATCTTTCTAGTCCGATTTTAGTTTCAAGTGTTTCTTTATTTTTCTTTGTCTTGGGTCCTCAATATTTAATCTCCTTGTTAATATTGTGGATGCCTTTGTTTGTAATTTGGTTTGTTTTGGTTAGTATATATTGCCTTTCAAAAAAAATAATGCCCAGGAACAAAAACATTAAGACCTTGCGGGGCTGTTGGACCGGATAGTGGGCCGGTGAACAGGCGAATGGGGCTGTTAATTGGGCCGACTGTAGTGGACCAGCAGTGGCCATATAGTCCTGCTGAGGTTGGGCCGTAGAGTGCTACTGGACCGATGGAATAACTGGACCCAAACCCGACTGAAAAAAATACATACCCCATGTTGGTTTGGGCTGGGTATTAAGGGGACGAGGCATGGGACAATGTAGGCAGATTACAATGTTGATGGTGACTCACTTGTTGGGCCGCATTGGGTTGACAGAAAGTATTTGGGCTGTTTAGGCCACGACCAGTGGTTGCATTATTGTAAGAGTTACGTGTATTGTTGAAACTAGTCCCAACACTTCAGCCATTTGAACTGTCAGAAGTGGACCAGGGACGTGACCGAATGTCATTAAGTCCATGTACGAATTTGCAACGTGCCACGTAAGAAATTGCGACATTGATCAATTCCCAAGGTATTCAAAAGATTAGTCTCATCATTACTCGTGTTGGTAGCATCAAGAATGGTAGGAGATGAGGATGTAGAGTAAAAAGATGATGTAGCATACGTTTGAGCAACCAAATCACTCTCTTCATGAAGTACCATAGAAGGCACGGTATTAAAAATATGGGGCTTTTTCCAATCCGGAAATTTGCTACTAAGTCTATTGATAGCATATTTTACAAGGCTCAAGTCACTTACATTTGAACCGAGATTAGCATGACGATTAGCTTTAAACTTAATCTCTCGAAAATAGTCATTCACGGAAAGATTGTCAATAAACATGTTACAGATCTCGTAGTCAAGTTGAATATCATGAGCATCCTTATGATCATGGAAAAAGTCTTTTAGATGTTCCCAAAAACCATAAGCGGTTATACTACTATCGTTGACCATATTAACGAGTTTGAGAGAGATGATGGAATACATCAAAATGACCGTTGATGCGAAGGTTGCAACTCTTAAGTTTTACATCCCCTAAGCAGTGTACCTAACAACTATAGTATAGTTAAGGGAAGACCAGGGGGCTGATCGTTCTCTTGGAGAATAGTGAGACGGGTTCATTTAGTATGATGAATTGATCTAAAGACGGTAGAAGAATATTTTTGGTATTTTATATTAAATCAAAAGCATGTAAAATATCGTGGTTTTCTAAGAGTTGATTTTAAAAACTAATATTAACCTAAATTGCAATAAAAGTAAGTAACATGAAAAATAAATTTTGTTCGAACTTATGGGTTCGTAAAGCGTATTTATCTTTTTATTTGGTAAAAGAGCAAATTGCCCTCGAAAAATATTATTGCTCTAAAAAATAGTTAAGAACAATGGATGAGGGTGAATCCCCTATCTCAGCCCAATAGAACTACAATACCTGATGCATGCAAGTTATACACAAAAAGGGAGTTGTAGCTCGCGGACAAAACCAATCGAGACACCTTTAGTGATCTGGTGGTAAATAAATCCCGGACTCCACCGGTCATCACATAGCCATTTTCCTCAACTCTAACTCATTTACTTTGCGTTCTCGTGGTCACGTTGTTCTGAATATTTGTATATATAAAATCGTTTAATCTTTTAGGAAAACCTAAACTTTAAATTAGTTTAATAGTCTTCAAAAATCTTTTACGTAATTTTCAAATTTGACTGTTATATAAAGCAGTATTGTTTTTTTCGCGTGTATTAAACTTTTCTTGACATTTTACTTCCTCTCGACATAAGGTTAATAATCGAGCAAATAAAGATCGAAGGTGTGTGTGTATATATGTATATATTATTCATATAAATTCCATTGAAAAGGCACAATTAATATAAAACACGTGAAGACGTCAAGCGACATCTAAAGTTGTTACAACTATTACGGAAAAACTCTTACGTATATATCGGTGCTTTTGATTGATCAAGACTTAACTCGCATGCAAAGTTTTATTAAATAGAACTTCTTGGACTTTGTTGTGCCAAACTTTAGGATTGCGACGATCTATGGACTACTTATGAATATCACACATTCACACGTTATGTTCATATTATCTGGGATTTTATCCTAACATACAATTTGAAGGAGTTTCCTACCTCCGTTAGAGCAACGATTTATTTAATCTACATGCATATGCATGCTAACAAAATAAGATTATGAAGGGTACAAAATACTAATTTGTACAAAATGAATATAAGATCAATACAGTCGATTCGTAAAGCGAGGGTGTTTTAATATACGTAATGAGAAAATCTAAGCATGACAAAACTCTAAAACGTGTCTACTTTCGTTTTAAAATTCATAATACATATTAANGCAAAATTAGTGTATTGTAACTCTTTTTTATTAATCAAATTCCAGTTTAAGTAATGAATTCGACTTGTGCAATTTTCCCTCAATTTTCATTTTATGGTTTGATTTTGATAATGTTTGTTGTTATGGACTAAAGTAAGTCACATAGGTTCCCAGAAAGCTTTTAAGAGCTTTTAGAATTCATAAAATCCAGTATAGGCTTGAAAAACAAAAAAATACAAAAATAAATCTAATCAGTGAAAAATAAAAAAAAGGGAGAAAAGAGAAGAAGAAGGTGGTGCATTGCTGAATTCAGATTGGATGTGGGTATTAGTGATCTCATGGGAGGTCTATAGGTGGTTCTAAGGTCCTTGGTACTTGGTTCTGAGCTTGGATCTTCTGTAAGCCATCTCTTGAATTTTTGCCACAACACTGTAGCATTAATTTGATTTGCTTGTTTGTGTTTCTTACTGTGTTAGTAGGCTATATATTGCTAGTATTAGGTGTTAAATAGTTTTGTTTTAAGGATATTGATCAGTTGTGCAAGATTAGTAGCAACTTTCTCATTTAGCATCTTATAGTTTATTGGAAATTTTTAGCTTATATCTGTATTTCTATGCTTAAACCAGTCTCATACATCATAGTACATGGTCATTTGTCCATCTCATGGTTTAAAATAAGAATTTGCTTAATGAATCACAAAAACAGTTAGAATAGGGGTGTTTGGTTTAACTGAGTTCTTGGGATTCTTGTTGCTGTTTTGCCTTGGTACTTGCTTCACTAGCTTGCACTAAGTATAGTTAGGTTTAATCAGTCACAAGATTGGCATCTTATATAGAAAAGTCAAAATTCAACTTTGAATTCACATTACTTGATATCTGTTGGAATTCATTTGCCCAAATTTGTCATACTAGCTTATAACCTGTCAATCTAGCTTATTTTCATCACTTAGTAGCCTAATAGTACTTAATCAGTAAGTAAGATCAAATCAAAGCTCACAGAAGTCAAACTAGTAGTGTAATTTGAAAAGTCAAAATTCAGCTTTGGTAATTTTTGAATAAACTTTGGATTTTCTTCTAGGGCTTAATATTAGGAGTTTGGATTTGAGCTTTTGGAATATTGTCATTTGGCTGGTCATCTTGCTATAGTATTTTTCTTGATTTTTGTTTGGCTTGTTCAACTGCTTATTTGTGCTTATCTTTTAGGCAGTTTTTCACAAAAGTGCCCTGTGCACAGATTTTCTCCTACTTTCACAAGCTTGCATAATCTTTGATATTTGGCTATAGCTTGTGGATTTTGTAGTTTTGTGTAGCTTATCTGTCTATCTTGTTATGTTTGTATTTGTCTTTCCATTCATTGCTTTCTATAACTGCTTATTGAATAAATCTCATTGTGTGCTTGAATTGTCTGATCATTTTTCCCAAGCTCTCAAAAAGCTCAAATCTTGAGCTTGTTATTTGTTATTGCATGATTTGAGAAGCTTCACAGTCCTATTGCATGATCTTTTGATTTGTTTCCTTTTATTTGCTTAATCACTGCTAAATTTAGACTCTCAAAGTTGTGCACTTACAACATTTGACTGAGGATCACAGTCTCACAGTCTCACACACCCAACTTTGGTGGGCTCCACTAGCCACATCAGTGGACCCCAGTTGGTGAGCTTTAGCTTTTTAGACTCACAAGCTGGCTGGCTATCCAGTGGAATCAAGCTTGTGAGCTTAATCTCCCTTGTGGGCCCCATTGATAGCCCTAAAGTTTGTCCCATTTCCTGCCCAGTCACCAAATAAGCAGTGCTTATTGTGGTCTCTTTGGCTTATTTTGTGAAAGACTTTGGTTGTTTCTTGCTTAAACTTGTCCATTGAGCTTATTTGAATCTGACTTAAGCACTGTGGACCCCACCTAGGCTCATTTAGCCTCATTTCTCATCCCAGTCAAACAAGTCAACTGTTCAAGGTCTTTGGTGTCCAAGTTGCTTATTTTTAAGCACTGAAAAAAGTTGTTTCACAAAAGTTGTTTATTTTCAGTGTACAAACTAGTTCCATTCAGAAAAATCCAAAAATAATCACTTTTTAAGGAAAGTGATAGTTTCTATTTAATATAATTTAGATTTTTATTTTTCTTTTTAAATTTTTATTAAGTAAGTACCTGTTTTTATAATTTTCCCAGATTCCTAGTATATTAAAGTAATTGTAGAAATTTTCTTAGAATTTTCACTGTTCATCTAGTATTTCTTAGAATTAATAATAATTAAATTAGTAATTAGTTAAAACTAGTTAATTAAATAGTTTTGTTAAATTTTGTTAAACAGTAGCTTCTTTTTATATTTTTCCTAGGTTTTAAATAATTTTTAGAGTTTTCAGTAATTTTCTTAGAATTTCTACTGTTCATCTTCTATTTATAATAATTAAATTAGTTTAATTAGTTTTTAATTAATAATTAGATAATTAATTTCTAAAATAGTTTTTTTATTACTTTTAGGAATGTTTTGTAATTTTTTAGGACTTCTGTAATTATTAGGTAATTTTAGAAAATACTTTCATAATTTTATAAATTAGTTTAGCATTTATTTTAATTTAACTTAGTTTAATTAGTAATTAGTAATTAATTAATATTAATTAATTAAAAAGTCTAAAAAATATTTTTCTTTTTCTTAAAATTTTCTTTTATCATTTAGATTGTAAAAATATGTTTTTCATATCCTAGGCATTTTTAGATTTTCGTTTTCACTTTTATTTTCGTACATAGACGTTTTTATAAACGTAAACGTATACTTTTTAGATTTGTAAACGTTTGCATATTTCAGTAATCATTTGTAGTGTTTGTCTATCATTTTAATTCATAATTTCATAGTTTAATTTCAATCAATCTCTTTTTCCAATCATCGTTTCATAATCACTTGATCTCAAATTCGTTTTCGATACAATTCACTCCTCGTCGGGATTTAAACGACCCGGGGAATTCCTATACTCCTTTGGCTATTGCATTGACTCTTTTATAGTTTGACTTTAGTTGACCAATTCTTTGGTTGACTTTTGTTGACTCTTTCAGAGCCAATCAAAGGGGTGTGTGTATATATGTATATATTATTCATATAAATTCCATTGAAAAGGCACAATTAATATAAAACACGTGAAGACGTCAAGCGACATCTAAAGTTGTTACAACTATTACGGAAAAACTCTTACGTATATATCGGTGCTTTTGATTGATCAAGACTTAACTCGCATGCAAAGTTTTATTAAATAGAACTTCTTGGACTTTGTTGTGCCAAACTTTAGGATTGCGACGATCTATGGACTACTTATGAATATCACACATTCACACGTTATGTTCATATTATCTGGGATTTTATCCTAACATACAATTTGAACATGTCATATGAAGTAGTTTATTTTCAACCTGTGAGTTTAATTCCTCAAAAGGTTTAATTTAGATCAACAAAAAACCCTAAAGTAACTTTGATGGTTTCATAATTATCTATTATCTGTTAGATTAAGATGGACATCTCTTTTCCACACTAAATTTTGCATAACTGTTTCGAATTTAAGTTCTTTGATCCTACATTAATGCAGTTTGTTGGATCTAGAAACAAGAATTACATTGAATAATTTGGGTACCAAGATTTTGGTGATTTAGTGTCTTTTTTATTATTCTCACTTATTTAGATACTTTGAAATGATTTAGTACAAGAGTGTCTGTTAAAAAAATATTATTTTATTGAAGAGTGTTGATACACAAACATACAAAAAAACTCAACCTAAATAAAAGAATTTGCTATTATTTGAAGGAGTTTCCTACCTCCGTTAGAGCAACGATTTATTTAATCTACATGCATATGCATGCTAACAAAATAAGATTATGAAGGGTACAAAATACTAATTTGTACAAAATGAATATAAGATCAATACAGTCGATTCGTAAAGCGAGGGTGTTTTAATATACGTGATGAGAAAATCTAAGCATGACAAAACTCTAAAACGTGTCTACTTTCGTTTTAAAATTCATAATACATATTAAGGTGGTGGTTTTGGACATACAGCACATGTTGAAATTGTTAGATACTTCGTTCAACTTCTACACGCATATATTTTATTCGAAACTCATTCGATCTCCTATATATAAATACTCCTTATCGTCTTAACATTCACTTCATCCAAATCAAAGCGTTTGATGTTCGATCAGCTTCGTCATAATTCAAAAATGGCAAAGTGTTCATATGTTTTCTGTGTGGTTCTTCTGATTTTCGTACTTGCTATCGGAGGTGAGAAATCAGTTATGTAGGCCTCTTTCAGTTTGCTTTCTAATTATTGAGTCTTACTTACTAATGACGGTTTGATTATTCATATATTATTGTAGATTAAATGTACATTTTAGTAAAAACTACTTATGACAAATCCTTGTCTCATTTACTTGATACATGTTTGATGATTTAACTCGATGAACAGAAATAGAGGCCGCTGGTTCAAAGCTGTGTGAAAAGACAAGCAAGACGTGGTCCGGTAAGTGCGACAACAAGAAATGTGACAAAAAGTGTATAGAGTGGGAGAAAGCACAACATGGTGCTTGTCACAAGAGAGAAGCCGGTAAAGAAAGTTGCTTTTGCTACTTTGACTGTTCCAAATCGCCTCCTGGAGCGACACCAGCGCCTCCTGGAGCGGCTCCTCCCCCAGCTGCTGGTGGCTCTCCACCACCTCCCGCTGATGGTGGCTCACCACCTCCTCCAGCTGATGGTGGATCTCCTCCTGCCGATGGTGGCTCTCCACCTCCTCCGTCCGCTCACTAAGGAATTGATCAATATCTTGATTATGCTCCTTGAATAACTAGACTTATAAGAATGTGAATAAAATGATGTTGCTACACGCGAGCATATCATATTTGAGCATTTCCTAAAAGTGTAACTTGCGTTGGACGTGTAATGATCAATAGCTTATAATTCTATGTATAAGTGTTTTAGTAATTTAAACATTCGACATTAATCATAATAACATTCTATCTATAAATCACACAGCTGAAATAAAGCGTTAGAGTGAGTTCATAAATTAAAGGATTATCAAGGGAAAATTAAATACAAAACAAAGGTCGATCGAGCACGACAATTATATGATAACAGAGGCTAAAACTATTATAACATTGTTTCCCATAAACACTTCATTATATAGTGTACAATATTATAGATTTGGTAATAGCATAGTAGCCTGGGATTGAACCATGTTGGAACACTGTATGAATAATGCCCTGGAATAAAAACATTAACACTTTGCGGGGTTGTTGACCGGATAGTGGGCCGGTGAACAGGCGAATGGAGCTGGTAATTGGGCCGGTTGTAGTGGACCGGTGGTGGCCTTATGGGCCTGTTGAGGTTGGGCCGTAGACTGCTACTAGACCGATGGAGTAACTGGACCCAAACCCGATTGAAAAAATACATCCCCCATGTTGGGTTGGGCCGGGTATTAAGGGGACGAGGCATGGGACAGCGCAGGGCAGTGTTGCAAAAAACGGCCAAATCGGCCTATTAATCGGCGATTAATCGCTAATCGGCCATGGACCTTGGAGAGATTTATAAGGTAATCGGCCGAGTCAAGAAAATCAGTCGATTAATCGGTTAAAAATCGTTAATCGGCCATGGACCGCCTCAGTACCGATTCATGATTTTTACAACATTGGCGCAGGCAAATTAAAATATTGATGGTTACTCACCAGTTGGGCCGCATTGGGTTGACAAGAAGTATTTGGACTGTTTGGGCCACGGCCAGTGGTTGCATTATTGTAAGAGTTATGTGTATTGTTGAAACTAGTCCCAACACTTCAGCCATTTGAAGTGTTAGCAGTGGACCAGGGACGTGACCGAAAGTCATTAAGTCCATGTACGAATTTGCAACGAGCCACGTCGGAAATTGCGACATTGATCAATTCCCAAGGTATTCAAAAGGTTAGTCTGATCGTTACTCGTGTTGGTAGCATCAAGAATGGTAGGAGATGAGGATGTAGAGTAAAAAGATGATGTAGCATACGATTAAGCAACCAAATCACTCTCTTCAAGAAGTACCATAGAAGGCACAATATTAAAAATAGGGAGCTTTTTCCTATCCGGAAATTTGCTACGAAGTCTATTGATATCATATGTAACAAGGCTCGAGTCACTTACATTTGAACCGAGATTAGCAAGAGGATTAGCTTTGGACTTAATCTCTCGAAAATAGTCATTCACGGAAAGATTGTCAATAAACATGTTACAGGTCTCGTTGTCAAGCTGAATAACATGAGCATCCTTATTATCATGGAAAAAGTCATTTAGACGTTCCCAAAAACCATAAGCGGTTATACTATAATCATTGACCATATCAACGAGTTTGAGAGAGATGATGGAATACATCCAAATGACCGTTGATGAAGGTTGCAACTCTTAAGTTTTACATCCCCTAAGCAGTGTACCTAACCACAATAGTATAGTAAAGGGAGACCGGGGGACTGATCGTTCTCTTGGAGAATAGTGAGATGGGTTTGTTTGGTATGATGAATTGATATAAAGACGGGAGAAGAATATTTTTGGTATTTTATATTTAATCAGAAGCAAGTAAAATATTGTGGTTGTCAAAGAATTGATTTTAAAAACTAATATTAACCTAAGTTGCAATAAAAGTAAGTAACAGGAAAAATAAATTTTGTTGCGAACTTATGGGTTCGGAAAGCGTATTTATCTTTTTATTTGGTAAAAGAGCTAATTGCCCAGGAAAAATATTATTGCTCTAAAAATAGTTAAAAACAATGGATGAGGGTGAATCCCATATCTCAGCCCAATAGAACTACAATACCTGCTGCATGCAAGTCATACACAAAAAGGGAGTTGTAGCTCGCGGACAAAACCATTCGAGACACCTTTAGTGATATGGTGGTAAATAAATCCCGGGCAACACCGGTCATCACTTAGCCATTTTCCCCAACTCTAACTCGTTTATTTTGTGTTCTCATGGTCACCTTGTTCTGAATATTTGTATATATAAAGCCGTTTAAGCTTTTAGGAAAACCTAAACTTTAAATTAGTTTAATAGTCTTCAACAATCTTTTACGTAATTTTCAAATTTGACTGTTATATAAAGTAGTATTATTTTTTTCTCGTGTATTAAACTTTTCTTGACATTTTACTTCCTCTCGACATAAGGTTAATAATCGAGCAAATAAAGATCAAAGGTGTATATATGTATTAGATATTATTCTTATAAATTCCATTGAAAAGGCACAATGAACATAAAACACGTGAGGACGTCAAGACACATCTGAATTTGTTACAACTATTACGGAAAAACTCTTACGTATATATTGGTGCTTTTGTTTATTTAAGACTTAACTCGCATGCAAAGTTTTATTAAATAGAACTTCTTGGACTTTGTTGTGCCAAACTTTAGGATTGCGACGACCTTTGGCCTACTTATGAATATCACACGTTATGTTCATATTAGTTGGGCATTATCCTAACATACAATTTGAACATGTCATATAAAGTAGTTTATTTTGAACCTGCGAGTTTAATTACTCAAAATGTTTAATTTATATCAACGAAAAACCCTAAACTAACTTTGATGGTTTCTTAATTATCTATTATCTGTTAAATTAAGATGGACATCTCTTTTCCACACAAAATTTTGCATAATTGTTTCGAATTTAAGTTCTTTGATGCTACATTTGGATGCAGTTTGTAGGCTCTAGAAACCAGAATTACATTGAATAATTTGGGTACCAAGATTTTGGTGATTTAGTGTCTTTTTTATTAGTCTCATTTATTTAGATACTTTGAAATTCTTTAGTACAAGAGTGTCTGTTAGAAAAATATTATTTCATTGAAGAGTGCTGACACACAATATTACAAAAAAAAAAAAAAAAAAAAAAAAAAAAAAAAAAAAAAACAGTAGGCCTGGGATTGAACCATGTGGAATCACTGTATGAATAACTGCCCTGGAATAAAAACTTAACACTTGCGGGGTTTGTTGATCTCTATGTGCCTGTTTATTCTCTATATGGAGTGGTAATTGGCCCGGTAGTAGTGACCGGTGTGGACTTAATGGGCCCTGTGAGGTGGGCCTAGACTGCTAGCTAAGACCGATGGAGTAACTGGACCCAAACCCGATTGAAATCCTTGTCTCATTTACTTGATACATGTTTGATGATTTAACTCGATGAACAGAAATAGAGGCCGCTGGTTCAAAGCTGTGTGAAAAGACAAGCAAGACGTGGTCCGGTAAGTGCGACAACAAGAAATGTGACAAAAAGTGTATAGAGTGGGAGAAAGCACAACATGGTGCTTGTCACAAGAGAGAAGCCGGTAAAGAAAGTTGCTTTTGCTACTTTGACTGTTCCAAATCGCCTCCTGGAGCGACACCAGCGCCTCCTGGAGCGGCTCCTCCCCCAGCTGCTGGCGGCTCTCCACCACCTCCCGCTGATGGTGGCTCACCACCTCCTCCAGCTGATGGTGGATCTCCTCCTGCCGATGGTGGCTCTCCACCTCCTCCGTCTGCTCACTAAGGAATTGATCAATATCTTAATTATTCTCCTTGAATAACTAGACTTATAAGAATATGAATAAAATGATGTTGCTACACACGAGCATACATATTTGAGCATTTCCTAAAAGTGTAACTTGTGTTGGACGTGTAATGATCGATCGCTTATAATTCTATGTATAAATGTTTCAGTAATTTAATCATTCGACATTAATCATAATAACATTCCATCAATAAATTACACAGCTGAAATAAAGCATTTGCGTGAGTTCATAGAGGATTATCTAGGGAAAATAAAAATACAGGACAAAGGTTGATCGAGCACGGCAATTATAAGATAACAAAGGCTAAAACTATTATAATATGGTTTCCCATAAAAACTTCATTATATAGTGTACAATATTAGATTTGGTAATAGCATAGTAGCTTGGTGAATGGAGCTGGTAATTGGGCCAGCTGTAGTGGACCGGCAGTGGCAGTATTAAGAGGTCGAGGCATGGGACAGCAGGAAAATTAAAATATTGATGGTTACTCACGTGTTGGGCCGCATTGGGTTGACAAGAAGTATTTGGACTGTTTGGGCCACGACCAGTGGTTGCATCATCCGAACTTCATCCCCGGCTTAATCCTCACCTTCTATCTCTCAGAAAGAGGCTGAGATGAAGATTTTAAAAAACCAGCTCCAAGATCTCGAACAACAACATAACAAAAAAAGATCTCCACTTTTATTGATGATCCATGGAGGTTGCCAACCACTCTTTTTGTCGGTGTCTCATTTGATCCGCTACCATTACCCTGGCCTTACACTCGTCCAACTTCACCATCATTAAACATCTGGGCAGCAGAACAAATAAAACTAAAATCCGCTACAAGCAATGTAACACCCCAAAAATTATCGCAGCAGTCCCAAAAGAATTTACAAAGTGGTCCCAACAAGTTTGGAATACATAAAGAGTACAACATAATTGTTTAAAAGTTTTGTCGAATGATAATGATACATTGTCTTCAAAATATCCGTACTAGCTAATACCTTAAGGAACTGAGATAAAACATGCTAAAAATATCAACACAATGGTTGAGTGAATTAGGTTTATAGTTGTAGTAATGGACAAAAAGTTTCAGAGTTATAATAATAATTGCAACGAATACAATCAATGTAAAAATTAGTTATTATTGCCCTAAACTCATGATGATCCTATTAAATTTGATATCTCAAATAATTCTAAAGTAGGATGATCCAAGTAGTGATGTTATAATGAATTTTCATTTTGATAAAAATGTTTAACAAAATAAACTTGTAAAATGTATATTGCAGCTAGCTAAGTGATATTAATTAAGAAGTAACAAGTTAGTTTATGAGTTACTAAAAATGTTTGATTACTTATGTTATCATAAGACAAATTTGTAAAACATGCTTATTTTACTTTGACACCTAATATGGCACTTTGTTTGTTTTTAGCACATAATGTGGCACTTATCTTAATATGACTTGAATACTACTTATGTACAAATAATTTGAAACATATATTAAAATCTATTTGTGTTTAAGAAAAACTCGTTGCTATATATAAAAGACTAGACAATTTATGATTTGCTAAAATAAAGTTTATTATTGTCGTTAACAAAATATAGCAAAGATCGTAAAATATAAATAACGTTTTTAGACGATATTTGTATTAACAGAATCTTATACGCAACATGTGCAATCCTATAAGCTCGAGTTCAAAACCGGACATACGTATATAAAATATGTTCACAATCCAACAAAGAGTTCCTAAAATCTTTACTAATTCCAATCACGGATTAGGTACTGCTGAATTGATATGAAGAGAAAGTTCTAAAGAGATTAGTCACGAGGACAACTCTAGAAGTTCAGATATATAGTTATGTTGGTTTGACATCTATAGTGATTACGTTGAACATGCAATAACAATTCGTTTAATTAAGCCTCCAAAACCTCGAAACGGCCTGTTTCTAATGCTTTAGAAACAATAAATGAAATAAAATTTGGAGAACAATTTTAAGAATTAGTTAGGCACTTAGGCCGAACCTGAAGTAGTTTAGTTGTTACGGAAATGCTATCACGTGAACATGATATTGTTTGTCTCGTAACATAGCATGGTTGGTTGGTTAAGTTTAATTTTCTTGTAGACCTTCGTTCAAATTCTCTTGGACTTCCTTTAATCGATTTGTTTGAATATCATCAACCTTCAACATACTTTTCTACGATTTTAAAGTTTATCGATGTGATTGGAATTAATCGCCTACTTATCTTTCCATTGCTAAAGGAATATCACCTTTATTCTAATATTATTGTCCACTTTTCGTTTTTGTATGTCTCAAATTTTGATATTTGATCTTATTTAACTAATAATAAAAATTTCATTGGCAAGAATGGGCGGATCTAGGCACGGGCTACGTGTGTCACGTGCCAACATGATTCAAGACTTTTTTTTTTTTTTTTTTTTTTTTTTTTTTTTTTTTTTTTTTTTTTTTTTTTAAAAGAACGTGTTGGTTCTTTGATAGTGTTACATGTTGTTTGGAGAAGTGTAAAGAAAATAAGCAAGAATTGGAGAGAAACTTGTTTTACAGTTTTGATTTTTGGAGAAAAAGGAAAAAGATTTAGAGGTAACTGAGAAAGATGATGAATAGTTGCAAGTATATGATGTACTGTTGTTTTGTCACATAGTCATTGTTGTGTCCATGTGTAGATAATGCTTTGAGTAATTTTTTTTTTGTAAAAAATAAAATATTACTCTCTGTATTTTTTAAGATCATAAATTCGTAGATCATTTTTTGTTTATGTAAAAAGTAGTATAGTTACTAAACGTCTTAAATGTCTAGTTTCAAGATCATAGATTCGTAGATCATTTTTGTTTATGTAAAAATCAGCATAGCTACTAAACATCTTAAATGTCTAGTTTTATCTACGACCGAAAATATTTATTTTATTTTCATACTATGATCCAATCAAAATATGTAAAAAAAAATTACCAAATAAACTAAAACTAGAAATCACCCGAATGAATTGAAATGGTGCCATTCTTTCTCCTATATATTTTTGTGAACTCATTCCTTCTCCTATAAATACTATTGGTTGTCTTGGCCTTTCTCTTCATTCAGTTTCTTGAGTTTTTTCGTATTTCATAATGAAAAAAAATTCAATAAAACTGTTTGCTTTTCGTATCATCCTCTTTGTTCTTGCTATATCAGGTGCCAAAACAAATTTTATTACACCCTTTACCTTCTATAATTTTAATTGATCTTTCATGTATAATTGTTTATTTCCTAAATACAAATGCTCATGCACACATTCAATTGCATAAGATGAACAGAAATCAAGATCGTGAAAGGAAACTTATGTGATAAAGATGCCACATATTATAAGGAAACTTGGGAAAAGTGTGTCGATGAGATGTGTTCCAACAATTGCAAAATATTTGAGAATGGTGAACACGGATATTGTCGTCCAGGTGAAGTGAAACTCATTTGTGTTTGCGTCTATGACTGTGCTAAGTTGAAGCCGTGGATTCCCCCTCCTCCCAAAAAGGGGATTCCATCACCTCCTCCCAAATCTGCTCCAACAAAAAATAAGATGTCAACTCAACACGATAAATAACGAGAAAAAAATGCTTTCTACTTAACATATCGAGCCTTCTAATTTTAATGTGTGTTGCGTCTATGATCAATGGCTAATGATTCCCATAGACATTTAGTATTAAGTTGAATATATAATACCTTATAATTCATACAAGCTTAGGCGATTATATGTATTATTTTCCTTAAAATTCATACAACTAGTTTTATCATTATATGTTAATTAGTTTTGTATGAAGTGCGCAAGTACGTGTTATTGAAAAAATATTTTAAACTCAGCAAAGTTGAATAAGATTATCTTTTTATGATTCTTTCAAGTTAACTGTTCCTCAACTTGTATACTAATTGAGCCTCTTGATTGACTATTGTTTTGTTAATCAACGTTGTTGTGAATGAACTGTGTCTCCCAGAATAAAGTCACCTATTGGTAATAAACAATAATAACGCAAGTTTCATGCAACTAGGTCAAAGCCAGCTACGAACCATTTGATAATCCTCGAGAAATTAAGCCTATGGTAGAATTAAAAGCAATCACCTATGTTATGCTCTAAAGTATAATCAATAAATTTATACGATCGGGAATACGTAAGCCTATTGGGAGATACATGTATACACCAAGGAATATGTTTAATTAATATAAGTAATATATTAATTATATATTTCACGAAATGATTTAATGACCGTTAGTGTCCGTTAGACGCGTAACTATTAACCGGCTAACTAAATTAACTTGTAAATGGACTAGTTAAATTAGTAAAAGTCAAATAAGCCAATAAAACCCTAGTGGGTTAGGGGCCGGTCAAACAAAGGAAAACAAAGGGGGTGTTTTTTATTTCTTGGAAGTTAAGTTATCATTAATATGTTAATTGTATCTATTAATTTAACTAAGGACTTAAACGCAATATTAGAACCTTCTAGTAAAGGTGGGGCGTGTGATTTACTAATCTAATAGGATTAGGAGATCAAACTTGTCCAACAAGTTAATTTAATGGCATATAATGAATCCTTGTGATTCATTCTTGACTAGTCATTGATAATTACTGTTCCTAACCCTAAAGCAAAAACCGAAGACCCTCTTGTGTCCCCAAAATCGATTGGTAAACATCTCCCAAGGGTGTTGTTTGATTGTTATTCACAAACCAATAAGAAAACCGTGTTTGTCATTCTTCATTCGTGACGTGTACTAGCACACGCATATTCTCGTGACATGTATGTATGCTACGATAGAGATAACCTACTTTGGTTATTAGTGTTTCGATCCAAGTGATTCAAAGATTTAAGATTCAAGATTTGTCTTAGTAATTCAAGTAACTTAAGGTTAGTAAATAATGTGTTAATTGTTTATGTGTTAACTTTTAAATCCGCTGCAACATGATGGGTAGAAAAATGGCTACTAGAAACTGTGAGAAATTTCATGAGAAATTTGTGGTAGAAATTGTAGTGTGAAAATTATTGAAAATCTCTGGCAAAGAAACCACATATATGTGTGAAAAATGGCTACTAAAAACTGTGAAAAATTTCGTGAGAAATATGTGGGAAATTAAACTCACGGATTATCCACAATGATATACACGGGATTTTCCATGGATTTTACCGTGGAAAAAACGTGTTTGTGTAGTAGTGCCTTGAAGCAATGACCATTATATTTACAAACATTGCCACACGATAAAATTATTGGTTAAATTATTATCCATATAGAATTCTATGAGTCAATAGTCAATAATTGAGTGCTTGCATGTTCGGGTAGTACCGTAGTCGTCATCTTTAAAACTTAGTGCACCGGATAAATATAATAAAATTCAAAATGACAAATTATAATTTTGTTCATGTTAGGCCTTTTGTATCAACGGATAATATTTAATACCTTTATAAATATTAGACTACTACACGATAGGATTCCATTATTCAAGTTCTACCTGTATTGAAGGGTTATTCAATCATATTGACCCGCCATCATCATTAATGAATAAACGGTGTGTTTTTTGTTCATGAAAATAATTTTGAGACAAAAAAAATATAGTAATTACAAACCCTAAAAGGGAACATACGACCGCTATATACATCACCTAGCAAGGCTAGATGACCCTTTACCAAAAAAAAAATAAATAAACAACATAAAAATGAAATGAGTCAACGATCACAAATTCACAATTCAAGATATCCTAATTCTGCGTATTGACTTTTTTCACTTTCATATGATTATCTTTATTTATTTATATATAAATTAAGAATAGAAGTAGAAAAGTTGGACTGGACTGTTTCTATTTATAGAAATAATTGTTGACTACGTAAACATAAGTCGTGGTAGCAGTACACTACTTCATCCAACCGCAATATTTGAATTTGATAGGAAAATTTTTCCCATACAGCAAATAGATAAGGGCATGCAAAGACATGCAACCAGACACGTCCTCAAAATTTTAAAACTTTCAATTCAAAATTATACAATCAAAACATATTTCTGCTTTCTTACACTACAATAAAAAGCGTGAAAAGTTTTGTGGGTAAAAGCTTGTTACATCCTGATTCTGCTCGTTACATAAGCGGTAAAGCGAACACAACAAAGCAAAACTACTTCTAAAAAACGTTTAGTTTCTTTTGCAACATTTGCGCAGTAGCTTTTGAAACTCATAGACAGCCTTGAACAAATACTTTTGCTTAAGAAATGTTTTTATTTAATTGATATGTCATATACTTTGAACGTTTATTTCACACACTCCATGGTTTTTTTTTTTTTTTTTTTTTTTTTTTTTTTTTTTTTTTTTTTTTTTTTTTTTTTTTNGACATTTAACTAAGCAAGAGCATCTCCGGTACAAAACTCATTCTTGACCCTTTGAACACGTAAGTGTACCTTGTTTGGCTTGTTACCAACTTATTGTTAGCTCATCAAATTAAGCCTGATGACCCATTTCCAAACTATTACTCATTCACACGTAAACACAATTTCATTCTATTTATATATTTTGAACCCATGCATGTCTCCAGTGTTAGCCATATAATTTGTAGTTATCCATACGTTAGTTATGATTGTCTATTGATTAGTAGGAGATTAGGATGGTTAGTATAGTAGGAGATTAGCATGATCGATTAGTGGGTTTGCCAAAAATACCCCCATGTATATCCCTATATGTATCTCATCTCTTGGTGTGTAATAATGATCAAATCAATAAAACATATTACCATTACTTACATCTAGTGGGGGGAAAAACTCGTAACCCATTTTGGGCGTTTGAGATGCTATACGTGATTACGTTTAAAGATTGCATCACATTATATAATACATGTGAGATCCAACCAAAAGAAGAGGCTAAAACGGAGGATGATTTCATAAAATCCAGCAATACTAAATTTTTAACATTAAACTATGCATCTTATAATACAAGCATTATTAACACTTTTAAGCAATAAAAATATAAATAAAAGAAAATACACAGGACTACATACACAACTCAATCTAAGAGCATCTACAATGGCAAAAACAAGAATAGCTTTTCACTATTTAAATAAGTCTTTTGAAAGGCTTTTTTTTTATTGCATGAAAAGCTTTTTAGAAGGGAGGTGATTTGTACACCATTTTTTTTCTCCATCCACCAATAAATCATGCATAGCAGTGTTGTACTGTATGCATCACTGGTGTAATTTAATGGTGGATGGCAAAAAGAATTGGTGTACAAATCATCTCCCTTTTTAGAAAGACTTGGTATACTTTAAGTCTTTCCTCAAAGTGATATGTGTTAAATGTGATATGCATTCATTGCATTAAATGCTAAAAGTCATTTGTGTTTTAACCATTGTGGATGCTCTAAGCCTGCTACTTGCTGAAAAATTCATGTATCAAGAAAAAAAATACAATTGTAATCAAGTAATACATTCATGCCTATATATAATTGTTGGGATAATGATAGAAAAAATGTAACTAACTTGTCAAATTTTATGATCGTATATACCTTACTAAATTTTTGACTTTTGTGAGGAGCTATGGATCATACTTTATAATTTCGACCTTGAAGGGCATTATTTAATTTTTATGATGATTTTACTTTCTGTTATTGATAACCGGAAGGATCAAATTATTACAAAATACACATAATGTCAAATTATATTATGCTATAATACATTTGTTAGGAGGTTAGCTACAGTGACAACGAAAAAAAAAAGGGACCTCTCCCACTTGGGCACGACCCGTCTACTCTTTTACGACCCGTCTACTCTTTTATATCAAAAAACCCGACCCGTGCTATTCATCCTCTCTCACATTTTCTTTCATAGTTGTGGATCCGTCTGGGTTGCTCCGGCGAATGTTGGCCGGCTATGTACTATGGAACGATTATTTTTTCGCTTTGTGGCTATATTTTTGCCAGGTGTTGCTTTCTATCTCCACAGATTGTGGGTTGGTTGGTCTATATGATCTTGGATCTTTGTTCTTTATGTTTTTCTCAGCAAAAAAAGATCCAACAACTTCTCTGCTTTGAAGTCTTCATACTAGGTTTGATCTTTGTTTGTTGCCTTTTTTTTCATGTTTTCTTGGATTTCTTAGCCGCTTTCCGTTATGCCCTGTTTAGGTTTTGCCCAATTAGGAAAGATCCGAATGTTAGCAATATTCGCCTCAATAAATGAGATTGATTAAATGTTGGGTGTTATTGGCTGTTGAATCTATTAAATACCCGTTAGAATTTATTGGTAGGGTTTCATTAGAACAATTGGTAGGGTTTCATGTTAAGTGTTGCCTCTATTTATGATGGTCTCTCATTAAATGTGTTACAGATTTGGGTGGGTTTTTGTGGGTATTTTTTTCCTTTTGTTTNTTTTTTTTCTTTTTTTTTTTTTTTTTTTTTTTTTTTTGTCCCTTTGTTTTTCTGGGTCATTTTTTTTTGTGTTATACATTTACTTTACCTTCACTTATGGAATCTGGTTTCTTTTTTTTGTTTTTTTTCTTTGTTGTCTTTTTAACTCATTTTTTTTCTTTTTTGCAAACCAACGTATAACAATTTTCTGTCGATATTCTTAACTATTTTCAACAATGTTAGTATCTATACTTCTGTCATGCTCTTTTTTTGGTGCTTGCGGGCCTTTTGTTGTTTGCGCCTATGAATCAGAAAACTATACCGTTCCCTAAAAAAAAATAACTATCGTCTGAGCAATCCCACAAATACACATACTTCTCCTCAATGCAAAATACACGGCCCTAATGTGGCGAATGTCGTTGCTTCTGATTCGCAAGGGCAGCAATCTTCTGCTGCATCAAACACCAATGACGATTATGGTCAGTTCATCCTTTTCTGTTTTTTGTTTTTTTATTCTTTATTTTTTTCCCCTTTTGTTTTTTTTTCTTTTCCTTTTTTCCCTTTTTACCTGTTGCTGATATGCTTGTGCTTATTGTTGCCTTCAGTTCACCAAGGAAGTGTGCATCATGCTAGCCAGGTGCAGTGTCTACCTCCACCGGTTCATACACCTGCTAGCCAACACTGCAGTGCCACCGCCTCCTTGCAAAATAACTTCACAAACGATAGGCTCAAAAATGACGGTGGCCTGTTGCAAGCTACAGGTATGATAATGTGGTTTGCGACTGCCCAGCGCTTTGTCATACATAAGTTGCATTTCTGATCTCTTTTTTTGCATTGAACTAGGATCTTCTCAGCAAGATGGTCGATGTTTGCATCAGCCAAAGAAAAGAGGCAGACCGCGGAAAGACAAAGGGCCCACAGAACCAATTGAGGGTAACTTTTTGTCCTCTCTTTTCACGCATACGATACGAGCCTTTTAAATTTGCAAAACTAAATTACATTATCATGTTATTTGTTGGATAAGGGGTAGGATCGCCTACATCTGATGGTAGATGTTTGCAACAGCCTCGGAAAAGAGTCAGGCCGCGAAAAGAGATACTCACCAAAGAAACTGCCAATTGTGATATGCCTGGTGGTATGTGCCCTGTTGTTGGCCCCTCAGAACAACGGCGGGAATGTCTACACCCAACAAATAACATCGTTACAGCAAATGTTCAGTCCCACAATTCACATACCGAATCACAAACTGAGAATCAACAGCTATCTTTACATCAATGTAAACGTAAGTAGCTGCCTTTAATTTTATCCCACCCTTTTTTTTTCCCTTTTCTTTTTTTTTATGCAGCTTCGTTCTGTGGAATCCAACCTTGCATTCTTATCGTCCTTTTTTCCTTTTTTTCAGAGGCTCAAAAAAGAAACAGAGATCCCGAACAATTTTCTAGGAGGCGCATCCGACGGCGAACTTCAGACGCTCATGTGCATGCCGGTGGTGAACCACCAACAACTGAAACAGGTGCGATTCCCATATTTTTTTACTTCCGTTGTCCAACACATTCTTCATCTGCAACTATGTGTTTACCTTTTATGCTATTGACTTTTTGCAGAAACAACATGTGTTCATACAAATGGCCAGCCAGATGCTCCACAAACATGTGTTGTTGGCCCCTCAGAACAACGGCAGGAATGTCTACACCCAATAAATAACATCATTACAGCAAATGTTCAGTCCCACAATTCACATACCGAACCACAAACTGAGAATCAACAGCTATCTTTACATCAATGTAAACGTAAGTGGCTGCCTTTAATTTTATCCCATCCTTTTTTTTTCCTTTTCTTTTTTTTTATGCAGCTTCGTTCCATGAAATCCAACGTTGCATTCTTATCGTCCTTTTTTCCTTTTTTTTCAGAGGCTCAGAAAAGAAACAGAGATCCTGGACAATTTTCTAGGAGGCGCATCCGACAGCGAACTTCAGAGGCTCATTTGCATGCCGCTGGTGAACCACCAACAACTGAAACAGGTGCAGTTCCCAAATTTTTTTACTTCCGTTGTCGAACGCATTCTTCGTGTGCAACTATGTGTTTACCTTTTATGCTATTCACTTTTTGCAGAAACAACATGTGTTCGTACAAATGGCCTGCCAGATGCTCCACAAACTGGTGACTATACAAACCGGCGATCAAGGAGGACCAGGCGACAGCGCATCCTTATGCAAAATTTCTAGTATTCGTCACAGAGTCATGTCAATACCATAGAAGAAGGCTCATCTTCTTGCACACCACAGGGTAGTTGCTCCGCATTTTTCCTCCTTTGTCTTATCTTTATGGGCGCATGTGTTCTTGCAGGTCAGAATTGTTGACACTTCCTTCGTTGCCATAGGTACATTTCCTACGTACGATGATCTAGGGGACTGTAGTGAGCGATGTCCTTATTGTGACGCTGCTTTTTGGTTCGGGTAACGGCTCATGGGTAATGGCTTACAAAGTGGCCCACCTCAATACAGATTATGTTGCGGAGGTGGTAGAATTTTTATGGAACCGGAGATAGACCCACCTGAATATATAAAACACCTATTTGGAGATATCACATTCATGGAGAATATACGGGTCTACAATCAGATGTTTGCAATGACTTCGCTTGGTGCAACAGTCGACAACAGCATTAATAATGGAAGAGGGCCATATGTTTTTAAAGTTTCAGGTCAGATGTACCATCGAATTGGCTCACTTTGTCCAACTACCGGTGATCCAAAATTCATGCAACTGTATATCTACGACACGCACAATGAAGTTCGCCATAGATTAAACCACTTCCCAGATTTCAACGGTCTTGAATTAGATCCAAAAATTGTGCAAGGGCTCATCCACTTCTTAGATGCACATAATGAACTGGTGCAGCTACTCAGAACAGCAAGAGACAAGTGCGCTGAGCCTGATGTGCCGGAATTTAAAGTAAGGCTTTACATCGGCGATCGCCCACGTGGTTATGAGCTTCCAGCATCGCAAACTCTTGGGGCCATAGTTTTTGACAGTGGTCCAGAAAGTGAATCAAACTACGATGTCATCCTTGAGTACAGAAATGGTGTGGTCAAAAGAGTAAGCAAGATCCATAAATCATACATGTCGTTACAATTTCCTTTGATTTTCATCTATGGTCAGCCAGGATACCATACAAAGCTTATGCTGAGAACAGCAGATCCAAACGATGAGCCAAAACGGGTATCAATGAACGCGTTCTACACATACCAACTGCATCCAAGGCATGATGCCTATAATTTGCTCTTTCGGACTGGCAGGCTCTTTCAGCAATACGTCGTTGGAGTATACTGTTGCATAGAGCAAAACAGAATGGATTTTTATAGAACACATCAAGGCGATATTCGTGGAGACTATTTGTTAGGATTGTATGATGCAATTTCAAGAGGGGAACGGGATGGGTCACAGGCAGGGTCAAGAATTATATTGCCTTCTTCGTTTACTGGAGGTCCAAGATACATGTACAGCCACTACTTGGATGCGTTGGCGATTTTTCGGGAACTTGGTAATCCACGGTTTTTTATCACTTTCACGTGTAATGTAAAGTGGCCAGAGATTCAGAGATACATGGCTCAGTTCTCTCACTTAACAACGGCAGATAGGGCAGATATAGTATGCAGAGTCTTTGAACAAAAGGTCAAGTCATTCATCAAGTTTTTGAAGCGGAAGAAAACGTTTGGCCAAGTCAAAGGAGGTACTACTCTCTGCTTTTTGGCAAAAAAAATTAACAATTNTTGGCGATTTTTCGGGAACTTGGTAATCCACGGTTTTTTATCACTTTCACGTGTAATGTAAAGTGGCCAGAGATTCAGAGATACATGGCTCAGTTCTCTCACTTAACAACGGCAGATAGGGCAGATATAGTATGCAGAGTCTTTGAACAAAAGGTCAAGTCATTCATCAAGTTTTTGAAGCGGAAGAAAACGTTTGGCCAAGTCAAAGGAGGTACTACTCTCTGCTTTTTGGCAAAAAAAATTAACAATTTATGTTGACATGTGCTTTTTTACTTACCATTCAAAAGCAAATATTATGCCAGTGTGTTCTAATATTTGGTCTCATATTTGTGTATATGCAGTTTTATATACCATTGAATTTCAGAAGCGTGGCTTACCACATTGTCACACACTTCTTTGGATTTGTCTATCAACCAAGATTGAAAATGCTCAAGATGTTGACCAATATATTTCGGCAGAACTGCCTGACCCTCAAGATGATCCACGGGCATATAAAATTGTTTCAGAAATGATGATGCACGGACCATGTGGCAAGGCCAATTTGAGTGCACCGTGTATGGAAGGCGATACTTGCACAAAAGGTTTTCCAAAGAAATACAATAATGAAACTTTTTTCGACGACAAGGGGTATCCACATTATCGAAGAAGGCAAAGCAATGTTTATGCAAAGAAAGGCCAGGTGAAGCTTGACAATGGATATGTGGTGCCATATAACCGAGATCTATGTCTAGCGTTTGAAGCACACATTAATGTCGAATACTGTGGGTGGAGCATGTTAATTAAATATTTGTTCAAATATATATCAAAAGGCACTGATTGAATCTTTGCAAAATTACGAGGTCTATCAGTGAAGCGTCTACATCGTCAACACAGCCAGAGGTGTGCATTAATGAAATCCAAAGTTATCTTGATGGCCGATTCATTTGTCCTCATGAGGCCTGTTGGAACCGGCAGTGAAGATCCTTTCAGTCCATCTAGAAGGTATGCAGCATGTGACTTTCCGAGATGGCGACAACTTGGAATCTGTTGTTAGGCGTCCTGATCGTAAACTTACAACTCTCACTGAATGGTTTACTTACAACATTGAAAATCAAGATGGCAGGCATCTAACATACATGCAGTTTCCGTCAGACTTTGTGTGGTATGATGACCGAAAAAGTTGGTCACGCAGGAAAAACAACAGGTCTTCTGTGGGACGCCTTGCATATGTGCACCCAACTTCGGGAGAGCTTTTCTATTTGAGAATGTTGCTGTGCCATCAGAAAGGGTGTGAAGGATTTACAGACCTCAGGACAGTCAATCAAATTGTCTATCCAACCTATCGTGCTACATGTGACGCGCTTGGTCTCCTTGGTAACGACAGGGAATGGGACACAGCTCTTGAAGAAGCATGCGGATCAGCTTCATCAGCAGAGCTGAGATTTCTTTTCGCACGCCTCCTAACCCATTGCGAGATTGCACAACCGGTGCAGCTATGGGATAAATACTGGCAAAGAATGGGTGATGATATTCCATCAACTATTTCAAGACAAGTGCGTATTCCCAACTATTATGTGAATGATGGTGATTTGCAAGGTTACATATTGTATGAGCTGGAAATAATACTCATAAGTTGTGGAAAATCGATGGAGAATTACGGTTTGCAGTTACCGCCGCAAGAGCTATTAGACCAGTTAAATAACCGTTTGCTTATGGAAGAAAAGAATTACAACAGAGCAATGCTAGCGAAAGAAAGGGACGAGTCACTTCCAAAACTAAATGCTAAACAAAGAAACATATATAATCTGGTCATAGATGGTCTTAGATCAGGGAACCAACAGTTGATATTTGTATATGGACATGGAGGGACTGGGAAAACCTTTCTATGGAAAACGATCATCAGCACAATACGCTCTGAAGGTAAAATCGTATTAGCAGTTGCCTCCTCTGGAATTGCATCTCTCCTTCTTCCATCTGGTAGAACTGCGCATTCAAGATTCAAAATTCCATTGGAACTAACAGATGAATCACTTTGCAGCATCAAGAAAAACACCCATATAGGAAATCTTTTAGCAGAAACCGCCCTCATAATATGGGATGAAGCACCCATGAATGATCGGCGATGCTTTGAAACATTGGACAGAACCCTCCGAGATTTATTAGATGCACCAGATGTTTTCTTTGGTGGCAAGACAATTGTTTTAGGAGGTGATTTTCGGCAAACACTGCCAGTCAAAAAAGGCGCTCCAAAAATGGAAATAATAGCGTCTTCTATTGCAGAGTCACACCTATGGCCATAATTTCGTGTTATGACACTTAAAGAAAACATGAGGTTGTTTCGAACAGATTTGACCATGGAAGAAAAGAGTTTAGCGCGCTCATTTGCATCATGGCTTATTGACATTGGTGATGGGAATATTGGCGAATCAGATACAGAAGATCCTAGAGATTCGGCATGGGTTGAAATTCCTTCTCTATATTGCATACGAGATGATGAACAAGGGCTTTCGAATCTTATAGATTTCATCTATGACCAACCTACACTTCATGCACCTTCGGCGGTTACTTTACAGGAAAAGGCAATTGTTTGCCCAAAGAATGAAACCGCATATACCATTAATTCTCAGGTTTTATCCATGGTCCATGGTGACATAACGACTTATGCAAGTTACGATGTAGCCACACCAGTTGCCAATAGTGGAGCTGAAGCAGAAATGCTCTATCCCCCTGAATATCTAAACACAATCAAGCTACCAGGATTTCCACCACACGACTTAGAGCTTAAGATTGGATCACCGGTCATGCTTTTGAGAAATGTTAACTTGGCAGGCGGTCTGTGCAACGGGACACGCATGATAGTCACAGACCTCATGTCTAGGCTTATTGAAGTGCAAGTCATCACAGGCACAAGAGTCGGCGAAAAAGTTTACATCCATAGAATACCCCTAATCCATAAAGATCCAAATCTTCCTTTTGTTTTCAAACGCACCCAATTCCCAATAAAACTCTGTTACGTTATGACCATCAACAAAAGCCAAGGGCAATCTCTAAACAAGATTGGTGTGTACCTTCCTGAACCGGTGCTTGGCCATAGGCAACTGTATGTGGCTCTCTCTAGAGCCACGTCCCCTCATGGCTTAAAAGTTCTTATCAAACAACAAGAAAATCAAAGGCCAAATGTCACAAAAAATATTGTTTACAAAGATTTCTTAAGAAAAATAAAAGATGCAGACTTTTTGCCGCAAGCATCCACTTATACCTAACTTTTTTTAAAAATAGCATTACCTTAGTTTTCTTATTGGTTAGCTTTAGGTTAGTTTGTGTCTTTTCTTAGTTTGCAGCCTTCAACTTTCCCGATATTTTTTTGCGTCGTCTCTTTTGTTCTTGGTACTATGCTACAGCTACCAATTTAGGATAAGTTATTACATATACATTACTTCACCTTCACAAAACAAGGTCTCTCAATATTTTTGCGATACACATTCTGTCTCATGCAGCCAAAACTATATGTTATATTCTATTGCTTTTATAAAACTGTTATGAAATTTACAAAAGACTGCTGCCTTTGGTAACGACAACTTTTGTTTTGCATATACCATTGTATTGCTATTCGTATGGTTAATCTCTGAATGTTTCTTTCTATGAAATATTGTTTTTTTTTTGCAACACACTTATTTTTTTTTCTGCTAGGCCCATGGAACATAAGGAACTTGCAGTGGTGCAGCACTCAACTAAAGATAAAGTTATTCAACCGACCGATACAAGGCAGATCACACCAATTCGTGAGCTGCGACCAACATCTCACAGCAAAATACTTGAGGCTAGAGCATATAGAAAATGGACTGCTGTTACCTTTGGAAAAAAAGATCAAAGTGGATTCTCTGGAAGAAAAAAAGAAACTGCATACTGTTGCATTTTCATAGACCAAGAGGTATGTCTTATCTTATATACTGGTAAACAAATATATGACCTATCTACATGCACAAACTCACTGGATTTACAAACATAACAAGGGAAATGCTATACAAGCAAACATGGATGTCAAGGAAGTTGATTACTTCAGTTCAAAGATCAAACTGGGAATCGTCTACAGAATTTCTGATTTCGTGTGTGAGCCAACAAACCCTTACCAACAAACCATTAGCAACAGAACAAGTTTGAGGTTTGGAAGAGCCACAAAATTTGATCCCATAGAAGCACCAGCAATCCCACATCGCTACTTCTAATTTGCTTCTTATAACCAGCTTCAAAGCAGGATTCCTAGAGAAGATGCAAGAGGCAAAATGCAATATCCAATCCTCACATGTTATCTTTTTGTTGTCAGATTTACATAGTTGATGCAAGTATCAGAATTCTCATCCTTATTTTCTTGCAGATTACATAGGATGTTTGCGGTCGCCAGGAGAGGTTACGCGTAAACCAAACAGTGGCCAGGGCGAGAGCGTCTTTAGAAAAGTGGATATTGAGAATTTGGCGTGAGTTTCATTATATTTTTAACTTTTCTTCGTAAAAATTAACCAACAAACCTTTGTCAGTCACCTAACAACTTACTCAACTTGGCAGCGGTAATGTTGTTGAGTTTACGATGTGGGACGACATTGCTGTAAAATTTGGGGACAATGACTTTGAAACGATGGAAACCCCAGTGATAATTGCAGTTAGCTCTTGCAGAGTCTCAAAATTCAGAGGTATTGCACACATGCTTTGTAAAAACTTAAGTACCACATTTTTATGACATTTTGAAATAAAATCATGGCAGATTATCAGTTAACAGCAACTTCTGCAACGCAATACTACTTGAATCCACAGATACCAAACGTTCAGGAAACAAGGGCACGATAATATCTTTAAATCCAGTAAATTAAAATAACAATTTGTTTGCGTAAATAGGTGCCATAACATAGTGGTTCTAATTATTCAATAATGAACAGATACAAGCAAAGGCACCAGAAAAATCCACCACTTCGTATTATCAAGACACCATATGAAGATGCTGAAAAAGAAAAGCTACGCAACAGATTCCCTTTGAAGACACTTTTAAAAACAGATCCAGACAGCTACATTGTAAGTTTTTCTGTAAAAAACAGTTATTATACTCACCCCTTAAAAATAAATGAACATCTACTTTACCAAACATCTGTCAAATATTTGCAGGGAGTCAAGTTCACAAGCGAGGCAACCATCAGTGGCATCAACCCAAAAAGAGATTGGTTTTACATCAGCTGCAGTGAATGTCCTTTTAAAGTAAATGAAGAGGATGGGATGTACCGATGTATAAATCATGGAAAACTACAAAAACCATCGTACAGGTTTGAAATTCTATATGCCAATCTCATTTGATCTTTAAAAAAAATATAATACAGAAAAAACGATCATCACATGAGCTCATAACATATACAGGTACAATTTCAAAGGTTTCATTACAGATGCCTCCGCAACAGTTCCTATCACTTTCTTTAGCCCTGCAGCAGATGATATCACAGGCTATTCATGCCCAGAGTTGCTCGCAAACCACAAAGCTGACGACTTGCAGCAGATTCCAGAACAACTTTTCGCGCTTGAAGGTGAAAAAAACATTTTCCAATTTCACTTCAACACAACAGGTCAAACAATCGACTTTAATCTTGATCGGGTTTTTAACAAAAAGAAAAGCCAAAAAGGCACAGCCAGAGTTCTAGAACCATCTCTAGGTAATTCGTTTAACTAAACAGTTTATCATGTTTAAGATGCTGCTTCCAAATCTGTGTGATGTTTTCTTTCTTTACAATTGACTAGAACCATCAGCAGCACCTCTTGCATTGACAGACAAAGACAGTACTGAAGAGAAAAAAGAACGACAAGATGAGGCACATACAACAGCAACTCTTCTATCACCACCCAGCGAAAGTTCCAAAGAAACGAAACTCCCAGAGGATGACTTACAACAACCAAATAGTCCCTTGCTTCACAATGAAGCGAGCTCAGGTAACATCGTTTAAGATGTTTATTAATATGCTTAAACTTAAAGACACAAACACCCATGTATTGACTTTAGGTTTACAAATGAACAGCATTACCAAGAACGCCTATGGATTTCATTCAACAAGAGACTTTACCACCCCCTCTGAAAGAAAAAGCCGTTCAAGAAAGCAAGGGCAAAACAGTTAAAAGACCATTGTTTCAGCAACAACCGACAGAATCCAAGAAGCAAAAAGGTATACATCACATATTTAATTAACATAAACAGTCTTTTATTCAATTGAATATCTTACAACCACAAGAGGCCTACATCTCACACACATTACACAAGGACTTACCTAACGATCAAATACACATACATAGTTAACATTCCAACTAACAACACAGATTGCATATCATATGCATCACCACAGTTTTCCATCTTCTTTCCAAACTTACAAATCCATCAAGCCCTTAAGCTTCTGGATAAAGACATCATGGTTACAAGCATTTAACTCCATTTCATTCGCCAGCAGCCTCATTTGCAGCACATTTTGATCGTCTTTTGCTTGTACCTCTCTCAAATACTTTGCCGTTTTTTGTGCATAAGTATTTCCAATAGTTTCCAATTCATTTATAAATTCTGCTCTCTCACGAACAACACCAAGTAATCTTCCACAAAGGCCAGTCATTTTTCGAGCCATTTGAATATCCTCAATTCCAGCTTTGCGACAATAGAGGACAAACATCTCTGACCAATTGTTTGAATTAGCTTCAGCCTTGAGTTGATCACACCTAGGATGCCTTGACATTGTCTTTTGCTTTTTTGTTACTTGCACTTAAAAGACTTTGTGTAGATGCATGTTCACCTATGCAGTCTTATATAGCAAAAGCAGAAATAATACAGACCTACAATCCTTATCTTTTAAATGCACAAAACAAAATAGGCATGTACCAAAAGCAAAAAGCCTCTGATAAATGACCCAGTCTTGAATAGAAACTTGACTAACTTGCATAAAAACAAAAAAAAAAAGTTAGATACACTCCTATTCTCTAGATTCATCATAGATTTACTTTCAATGACCTTCAATTTTATTTAACTAAAGTGCTTCTTTATACTATTTTACAGATACATATCACATAAACATAAATACCATACTTGGATACAATATTTTACAAACATGGCTCGCACAAACACGTTACCCTCTTTATTAACACACCAAGAACTACATTATATTGTAGAAGGCAGCCTACAATTGCACTAATACTTAAAGCCTAAGAATAAAAACATCTTTGCTGCGAGCACTTAGATCCAATTCATCGACCAGCCTGAAGGCATGCATCAAGTTTACATCATCTTTTTCTTGAACGGCTGTCAGATGATTAACCATTTTTTTAGCATAGAAATTATCAACAGTTTTAAGCTCTTCAATAAAACGACCCCTCTCAGTCATCAAACTAACCCATCTTGCAGACAACTCGTTGATTTGTCGTGCAATTTGAATGTCTTCAAGTGACCCTTGCCGACAATAAAAAGCTACCATGTCTCGCCAATTACTGGAATTCGCCTGATCTCTCAACCTTGCGCACCTAGGGTGTCTCGGCATTGTGTTCTCTTACTTGCTTTAGAAAACTATACTGCTAATTTGTCCACACAAAATAATTTAAGTACACACACTATGCACCTTTCTTTACTCATCCACAATAACAAGTCCAAAATTTGTTACTGTTCATTCACAAGCTTTACAGCACACCCACATGCTACCAGCCACTTCCTGCTACACTTATATAAAGTCACAGGATTCTTCTCACTGATAGCACAATAATACACCTCTTACACAGAAACTTTAAATTACATCCACATTTTCCACACATGCATTACTATATCTGACCAGCCTTTATTGGTAAAAAACAATGGTCTGTTTTCAGCCATACACCTATTATATACACACAAAATAGCAACATTTTATTCATAACACCGTTTACACAAACATAGCAGACACAGTTACATACTATAATCATGGTTTGATAAAATAGCAAAACAAACACAATAAAATCTAGACAGAGTTGCTACTAAAACATTTCGAACCACTGATGACTCAACAAGAGACCACTACCCCTTAAGGTCCATCAACCCTACATGCCTCTCCTTCTCAGTTCTCCCTTCATGAGCTAAATCCAGAACACCAATCAAAGCAGCTAACATATCTTGCTCCATCTGTTGTGTCTCACCCATGCACTCAACCGCATCAGGCGCCACATTATCAAAAGGCCCAAAAGACTCACTCTCTTGAATTAGTAATGCCCTTCTCTGAATATTGGCTTCAAGATCTGCACATTTCTGCCCAATGTACATGATAAAATCCTCATTCGCTCTCCATTCCTGCACAAACAAATACTTAAAACAATGTTGGAGCTGATTAGAACCACATGACTCTTTTAAATGATCGATGTTTGGTCTCGCACCCATTTTTCTTAGATGTTAGGTCTATGAGAAATATGACGATAAACTCGCCTTTATATAGGCCCAAACAAAAGAACAAACTTTATAAAATAAAAACGATAAATAAATAAAAGAAAGTCATGGAATATCTTGCAATAATGCATGAGAAAGTTGGCAGTTTTATTAATACTTATAATATCTTACAATGATCAATACAGAGATCAAGAACATAATCTTAATCGCCAACACAGAACCGCAATATTACACTGAAATTAAAGCCTACACAGACATCTACTTAACAACACAACAACACCTGAAGCCACAGAACCAACCTCTAATTGTATTGCTCCATCGTCACCACATAACGCCGTTTCTCAACACGTGATCCATTTGCAAGATTCAGCACCGTAGCTAACGCCACTAGCAACTGTGAATCTTTACTCAGTGACTCCTGTAGGCATTGGAGTGCACTACCAACAACAGGATCCGAGCCGTTGAAACTTCCAACCTCTTCAACCAACGCCCTTTTCATTGCAATTCTGCCACGCGCATCATCACATTTATCAAGCAAAACCAAAACAAGACCTTCATTCTCTGCCTCTTCTTGCAGAAACAACACTCTGAGAGCACGATGCAACTGATCAGAACCAGCAGCTTCTTTCAATTCATCAAGTTTAGGAGTTAAAACCATCTTTGTTACCAAGATTTTTGCAAAGTAGTTCACACTACACTTGAGCAAACATTATGGCTAATTATATAGGCAACAATACACTAAACAGTGCATACCTAACAATACACTAACCAGTGCATACCTAACACTCACAAGTTATACCCTACCTACCAAATTTTTTTTCTTCTTTGCTTTTCATTCATAGATGCAGTAACTTACATGAATTTCTTCTTTGGTTTTAGTTGATGCAGCACTGCCCGACGCTATGACTGAAGACAAACCAAGAACCAGAGGAAATGACAAGAAAAAGCAAAACTAAAAATGATCACCCAGTTATGTAAATATTTGAAAAGCCATGCTGCCATTGTTAGAAGGTCATATGTTTTGCAACATATTTGTGGTCATCCTACAGAAATATGTAGCAAAACATTCCTAATCTTTTGTTTAACATGTTCTGGCCACTTAACCTTGCATGCATCAATGCAAAACCTGTCATGTACTGATCTTTTGTATAGTAGTTCCACTGCAAAAACTTACTAACTATGTAATCATGTAATCTACCCATACATGGGTCAATGCAAATGGCAGTTATTTACTTTCTATCACACCTGCAGCAGCTACAACTGGAAAACATCTAACCCTCCTTATAATTTTCTAGCACCTTTGTGCCATTACAACATCACAACTTACTTCCAGTTTTCCTACTTTGGCCAACCTCACCGCGGCAACGCGCGGGTGCTCTACCTCGTATACTCTAAAAAGTAGGATACACACAAAGATCGAAAACAATAAATTTTGACAAGTTGGTTACATTTTTTAAGATAGAGATTCTCTAATGTTGAGCTCAACATAACTAGTCATGTTATTTCACATAAGAGATAGTGATCCCCACAAGATTACCTACTTTAAATTTAAAATAAAAGACCACTATGTTTTGAGTGGTGAGGAAGAAAAAAAAAAAAAAAAAAGAAAACTCTCACATAAACTTTCACAAAATGAGGTGCTATTTCTTAATGGCCAAATCAAAGATAAGAGAGAGAAATTATTGTAAAATATACTACTTAATGATTGACACCTCATTTTGTCAGAGTGTCTTTTTTTTTTTTTTTTTTTTTTTTTTTTTTTTTTNTTTTTTTTTTTTTTTTTTTTAACCCATAACTGTTTGGTACTTTATTTCCAAATTAAGTTTTTGAAATCAATGACTAGTTTCACATTCATATTCATGATGGTCCGCCAATGTGCGTTTGGTTTGCATAATGTTTTTAAAAAATATACATTATAATTTATGCAAATATAAAGGTAGCGATAAAGAAAATGACAATTTAACCACAAAACGGTTAAAAAAACATTAAACGCCAAACCAAACAATCTTTTTTGGCAACAACTCTTTTGCTTAATCAAACTGATATCCAGTGAATCCCAATAACACTCCAAACAGACCCTAAGAGTATTTTTTAGATTATAGGGTGGAACGAAAATTATTTTTCACGTCAAATATTTCGGCGAAATGCAAAACGTGGTATCTATTATTTTCCCAATCCCCAAAATATGTAAGATCGATCAACTAGTTTTTAGTGTGACATTATCCAGAAGCTCCTCCCTCTCCTATAAATACCATTCATTGTGCTAACCATTTCTTCACCAAAATCTCAAGTCTCAAGTGTTATTGAACTTAGTTCGGATTCAAAATGGTGAACAAATCAGTTGCTTTCTCTGCATTTCTTCTAATCCTTTTCGTTCTCGCAATTTCAGGTGAGCATGTCATAATCCATATCTATATTCATTGCTAATAATCATTTAATGTAATGCATGCTATTCGGTTTTATTTTATAGATGTTGAATAATCCTAGCATAACATGCGATATGTTTTTGGGCAAAAGCTTAAACTACTTCTTTCCT
>LBNU01035915.1:3412-14957 GCA_014162995.1 Artemisia annua | reverse complement strand
GTTGTGCCATGAAGTAACATCCAATTTTAATTCCGCTGCGTATCCCAAATTTGGGGGTGTTACAGATTGGTATCAGAGCCACAGTTATAGAGAAACGGTTCTAATTGAGGTCCGAACTATAACTACTTTTACGAATAAAACATTTTATAGCCTTTCGCTCTCCGTGCCTTTCATCCTACAGATAATTACATGACTTCTAGGTAATTCATGCTACATTTTATTATATTGATACTTATGCATATACTTCTGATTTCTTTATATAAATAAACTTATCTGCATATGCCTATTCTAAAGCATTACGGCTTCAACGTATTTCCCCAAGCATGTACCTACTTCTATACTTTTTAGATTTATAAAATTTTCCTAAGACATTGAGATTAGGCTACCTATCCTATAATGTTTTCCCATGCATTATAGAATCTACTCTGTCTAATTTAGTTACCTTGCCGCCACCTAGGAATTTATATCTTGCCACCCTATTAACTATACATTGCCATTACGTGAATAGATATTTCTTGTTACTTGAAATATTATTTAGGCTGTTAATTTACAGAAACAAAACTTTGAATACCATCTAAAACTTTTAAGAACTATAACACTGTTTTTGACTGAATCAAACATCACATTATCTGTCCTAAATTATACATAGCCTGATCACCTATGTCTAATTCAGGAAGGATAATGTCATGAAAGAAACAGTTATCTTTTCTGGTTTCCTAAAACAATCCTTATTTAATAACTTTGTAAACTATTGATAAATGCTCCATACGCCTGTACGTCATATATACCTATAACTTTTCCTTAAACTCCTTGAATATTATATAACACAAGATATAATTTAATATATAAAAACAAAAGAAAAAAAAAACTTATTACATATTCACTGAAGATTACATAGAAACCTAAGAAATATTTATTACAACATTCCTACCACTATCCCATCTACTGTTTCCAAGCTTCATCGACGGCGATTGCTAGAATCACGAGTGGGATGAGGAACGCTAAAACCCCGGCCAGAACCGCGTAGTCCTCCTCGGGAACGTAGACCATGAAGATAGCAGTGAAAACAACGTATATGATCGCAATAATAGTAATAAGTGCGGCATTTTGAGAATTTAATGAGAGAAATTTTGGGTAATAGAGAAATGAGAATTAAATAGGGTATTTATAGAAGAGTGACCGTTGGATTTACTATTCATGACCGTTAGGTTACTGTTCATTACTGTTGAAATTACTGTTCATGACGTTGGGAATTACTGTTCATAAACGTTTAAAAATTCAAAAATTTTTTTTTACCAAGGAACAAAATGATTCATCATCTACAAAAGCCTAAATTCAATAACTTTCATTATACTGATAAAAGTTCTTTGCTTAAAACTCTCTCTGTTTCGCGTATTTGATAACAATTTTCGTTCAAAATGAATTTTCTTTTTTTCTTAAAATTATATGACTTTCGGAATAATGTTTACCTAAGTAATTCTAACTCATAAATTTTTCACAAATAAAACTATATTTTGATCTCATCTCTTTGACACCTAACTTAAATTGAATCCCGGGACGGGATTCCGTTAAGGGGGTGAGACTGTAACCACCGGTAAATTTTCATTTATATTAATACTAAAACAATAGAATACTTGTCCATTTTTCACGTCTAAATTTTTTTAAAAACTAACTAGTGTCACGTAACTCAAATTCTAAATAAACATGTTCACTTAAGTTCATTTTGAATAAATATTTTTATATGTCAAGTACCAAAGTTTTCAATTTCTATTACCACTTTACGTAAATTCTTTAACGTACGATTAATAGACTCTCAAACTAAACATTTGCTATTTATTAGAGTTTTCACGAAACTCTAATTTATTATAATTATGATTTTACGTGACTATAACCACCCGTACTTTTCAGGTTATTAAATTATCACTTTAAATTTTTGTAGTTTAAATAACGACTCATGTTAAATATTAAAAAATTGAGTATGTTATAATTTTTAACATTTTTATAGGCTTTATATGTTTACGTCACCCGGTTTTAAATTTCGTGACTTAAGGACTTAACCCTAGTAATTATCAGGATCAAACTATACCCTCTAAACCTTAAACTAATAGCAAAACTATCACAAAAACTTCTAAAAGATACGTGCATTACATGTTAAAAATACAAATATATGTCTCAAAACCATGAAACATATCCATTGTCATATCTATACATGCGTGCCCTATTTTTCTATCATTCATGCAAAAACCATACGTGTATAGTTATGCTACTTCCAACATGCATGGATTTCAATCACATGTTCATGCATTTTTGATCATTATACATGTATCATCATACATAATTACGAGGCCATTTTCTTTTAAAAGTCAAATACACGTCTTATACTTTGACACCATATCTCAAACTAGTCCCAGCATGACACATACATAACCTTGCTTCTAGAAATCCTAATTAGAGTCAAAGTTATTAGTTAGGAATCATGGCTAGAGTTAATCCACATATGCATGTTACTCTCTTCGTTACAAGTAGTAAAATCAGGAGATTAGAATGCATCAACATGTTTCCCACATACACCACATCATGATATAACATTCTCCAAAAGACCTATACTACATCTCCTATAAATAGCGAGCACTCCCCTTTCCATTTTCACTCACCAAAATACAAATTACATCAAGTAATTATACTTACTGGTCCTAAGATACTAGAAAGAAGTATAAACAAGATCTATCTGAAGTTAAAAAGCTTGGAAAGCTTTGGTTACATTTTAAAGTCTCACTTGTGTCGAATTCATACATATATCGAGCATACTAAATCTGTAAGCCCTCCTTTCCTTTTGATCTCTTTTACATCAAATCTAGACATTTATAAATCATATTAAGTTTGCGCTAAATAGAAGCCTAGGCTGATTCCACTCCTTTTTCCTTTTCTTACCGAGACCAAAAAAACACCTCTATTTGAGTTTCTCTTGTCATTTTAAAAACTATTAACAATCAACTATCTCAGAAACTCTTTTAAATAGATTAGACAACATGCTAGTAAGTCACAATAACAAGTTCATTAAGTTCTAAAGGTTCAAACCATGTTTCTGCTCTTTTCTGTAGTTAACGAGCAAAATCAAACACCCTCTTATAGTATAACTTTAAGTTACCTTTGAACGAGCTAAGAAATCGGTTAAGAACTTACGTGAAAGAACCATAAGCTTTTGTAAATTTGAACCTGTTTCCCCTATTTTCTATTTTAACGCAAAACTAGCCCAAACGCCCCTTTTGCGCCCCATTTTTCTACCATAAGCTAGAGTTATTAAGACCAACCAAAAGACCCTTTTAACCACCACCCAGGATACATCATAACGCCCCAGAAACCTGGTCCAAAGATCTAAGTACTACATTTTTAATTGAGTCTTTTCCTTGTCGCAAGTCACTAGACCAAACTCCCCTATTTAAATTTTTCGACATGTTTTCTAAACAAGAAACCCTAAAACCTTTCAAGGATAGACTAAATAAGTTTATAAACATGTTAATATGCTTAATAAGTCAAATCGTAAGCTTTAAAATTGAAAACCAGATTGTTTTTCATTTCTGTCCATATCGAGTAAACTGCCCAAGTGACCCTTTTTGTCCAATTATTTTACCTATCAAACGAGGTCCATAAAATCTAAACTTGGCCCTTTTGTAGTACTTACCGCATAGATAATAAAGGAACAAAGATATCACGGAAACCTTGGCTCGTATAGTTTTTTATTTAAGACCCTTTTGGGCTTGTCACCCACTGAAATTACTCTTTTTGTCAAAACGCCCCAACCCTCCACTTTGGTAAATTATTTCGACCAAACCACAAGAACTCATGACCTCTAGTTTGAACCATTAGAAAGACTACCTGGCAAATATTTGAAAGGATCAAGAGTATTGTAAAAACCTTGTACGGCCTTGTCTAAAACTGAGCTTGTTTTTGCCTCGTTAACACATATCAAACATACCCTTTTAATTAATTTCTTTGAAAAACTATAGGGTAATTTTTGTAATAAATGAAAGATGGAGTTTTCTTGGGCCAAATCTGTAATATATATAAAAATTATTAGTACAAGGACTTTTTTTGCCAATAAACCATAGTAGAGGGTATAAGATGTCAATTTTAGAAAATACAAGGGTATAAAGTGTAATATTTTCACATTATCTCGGGGACTAGGTTAACTAATATATAAACCCTAAAAACGATAATGATATCATTAACTTTTGAAGAAACATTACATTAACTCATTAAACGTATAATCATTAAGAAACCTTTAATAATAAATGTATATATATCCATATATGCTGAAAAACTTGATATATCAACTCAGGTTAGGTGTCAGAGACGTTTATCAACTTTACTTAAATTTGTTTTCCATCCAGACTACTGTAACATCAAGGTGAGTTCATAGTCCCACTATTTTTATACGTTTTTCAACTTGTGGGGAGATACATGCTACAAACCGAATACAAGTATTTTTCTGTATGCTATCCTGATTGATATTGCCTAAGTTGCCACTGTTGTCATTCTTAATAAAGACCCTCATATCATGCGCCATTAATCACTTGTGAGTGAACGCGAATGTAGTGAATAGATCTATTGGAGGTTGACGACCCATTTGTATTAGCCGGATAGATAGTCTTAGTATTAGCCGGATTGATAGACAAATGCGCTATATTTGAAAACTAATAGGAGACTGACAAACTCCTACCCGAGGGCATTATTACTTTCATTTAATTATGTTGGTAATTTACGTCATAGTTCGCTACTATGATGCTTACTGTTAAGGTTTGCGTGTCATGAGGCTTAGAGCAATATCTACTGAACATTGACATTACTGATTTATTATCTCATAGCTTGTGTTCAACTTATTATTTCTATAAACGCTATGGATTCACTCAACCTTTGTGTTGACTTTTTAGCATGTTTATCTCAGGTTTATATTAAACGAGGATGGCATGAAGAGGCACGGATACGGAAAGAAGGCTAAATATTTTATTGTCAATTGATAAATTATTTGACAAACTGTAAAACCTACTGGGACCTCATTTTTGTAAACTCTGATATTTGAATAATAAAATCTTTTAATACGACTCAATTTGAGTTCGTTTTCTATTATTATAACTGTTGTGCCATGAAGTAACATCCAACTCTAATTCCGCTGATTATCCCAAATTTGGGGGTGTTACACCGCTGCCGGGGAATATTTATTGTTTAGGTTGAATTTTAATTTTATTAGGTCTACTCACTAGAATCCTTTCTAGTGAGATTTTTATTTTATTTTTCTAGGATTTCTTTAGTCTATCTTTTTCTTTGTGCAATTGTTCGTAAAAAGTGCGCCACTATGGATAGGAATTACCGACTTTTGAAAATTTGGGAGAATGTTTTGCGACGCAGTAGAATGGAAAGAGAGATTAAGGCGTTTAATGAGCTCATTGAATCAATTGATAAAGAAAGAGACTCGCCCACCTTAGCAAAGATAATGAGAATAAGCCTAATGATGAACTAATGGTAGTTCAAAACCCCCCACCAACACTTGAGGAATTAAACTACCATAGATTTCTATTGAAGCACCCATGCCCTCTGAGATATAGGAAGAAACCATGGATTAGGAAGCGCGACTATTTGAATATTAAAATCCCTTGCATGGTAGGTCATATGTTTAGTGAGCACACATACATCGATCCGACGGCACCCATGAATGTTATGTCTAGGCTCTACTATAATTGGCTCATGAACAAATGGTTAGACCCTAAGAAAGACCCCAATGACCCATCTAAATTGTGTAACCTTCTAGGGAGGATAAAGGGGGTTCATGTCTTCGTAGGAAACTTTACTCATCGTTGTAATTTCATAATCCTAGAAGATGTTAGGGGCATCATCGACCATGAGTTAGGAGAAATCGTATTAGGAAAACCGTTTGTCGATGAGTCTGGAATGAATTGCGATCGCGATAAGGGAACAGNGGGAGGATAAAGGGGGTTCATGTCTTCGTAGGAAACTTTACTCATCGTTGTAATTTCATAATCCTAGAAGATGTTAGGGGCATCATCGACCATGAGTTAGGAGAAATCGTATTAGGAAAACCGTTTGTCGATGAGTCTGGAATGAATTGCGATCGCGATAAGAGAACAGTTTAGTTTGCAAGGGGAATTGAGAGGGTCACTTACGTCATGCCTCACATGCGGGAGGAATTCAAGGGTGTAAGAGATTTGCCGGTTGAGGTTCTCCGACCCCATGAAATCAAGGACGATGAGATTGATTTTGAGGTCTATTATGATAGGAGGATGACCTACTTCTCAAGATGCTTGGCTTTAGGCCCGGAATATCAGTGGGATGAAGGAGTGGTTAGAGACTTCAAAACCGCATTTCTAATGCGGGGTAGGGAAACATAATAGAGCCCGTGACTTTGAGTCTAGCTAAAAGACTCGTTAATAAAGAAAAGCGCTTCTTGGGAGGCAACCCAAGCTTTATTTGTTTTGTGTGTTTATTTGTTTGTTTGTTTGATTTTATTTGTTTCTGTATGTATGTTTTATTTTTATTGTTATTGATTCATGTTTCAAAATTGTAAAATTGCTTTATTTTGGTTTTAACTTCGTCTTAACTACATATAAAGGTATTTTGCAAAAAGATAAGTGTAAGGGAAATATAAATCGGTTTATAAGAACAAACGAACATGAATCATAACAATATTAAATTGACATACATATTAGTAATTGTTTGAGTCAAATGCTTGTATCGAGTCATAATGATATTTTGCAGGATTTCCAGGAAGTAAGAATTGAGTTTTTCCAGAAATTTTCCGGAAACTTAACATGAGAAATCTGTCAGATCACATCTGACGGCGTCAAGCTCCAGGCTGACGTCGTCAAGTTCAGTTTTCTGGAATTTTTTGAAAGTTTTGTTTTTCTTCTGGAATCATAAAATGCTTTATAAAATCTCTAACTTATAAACTCCAGGAATCTGCAAAATATTCATTCCACAAGCATTATATCCTTATACAGATTTATCCCGCCGATGTTATGCTGGTTTTCGTGTTTGTTTTCTCAGGTTTAACAGGTTATTTTGGACAAGAAGATGATTTATATTTCGGAAGGGAAGCTTTGAGTGTTCATCTTCTTGGAAGAAGATCTAACCATGTTACCCCTTTATCTACCGAGCGAATCAGGGGAGTATTTGATCTCATTCTTTTACCTTATTTACTTTTGCATCTTATTATTTGAACATTGGGGACAATGTTCATCTTAAGTGTAAGGGGGGTAAATTACGATACCTTAGAGAATGCAATTACGCTTGATTTTTGTTTTGTTTAAAGGTAGATGTGTAATAAAACTGAGATAAATACCTGTTAGGGTAATTTTAGTGCCAAATTTAAAATTTTTTACAACATTTAGGAGTGAAACTTTGGTCTTAATGAGCGTCTCATGGATAGGATTTATATGACTAGCACAAAAACTGTACCACTAAAAAAATTTTCCACCCCAAATATGTGAGGTTCGCCCCTAGAATTGGTAGGAAAAGCATTCATCTTTAATGCTATGATGTGTGTACCGGTAGCACTTAGATTCTAGAACTTGCGTTAGGACCATCCCGAATCCACAAGTGAGACTACATTCGTGTAGTTAGATTTACTACATGATAAGAGGCATTAGGATTAACCCATTGTTTTACACCTGTGTTTTTGTTACAATTACATTGACTTCATTGGTCAAGTAATTCTCCCACACCCTTAGCATTGTACTCATTTTTAGTACACGATACCCCTAGTACACCCCTCCAAGCCTATCTTTTCGTTTCTAACTTTAAGCATTATACTTAAAGGAAGAATTTGTTACACCCCACTTAAATGTACACCCAAATCGCCTTAGCCTACCTTGTATGCACTCACCTTTAGTGCATTATTGTGACAACATTTGTTTAAACCGTTATTTAATTATCTAAATGATTACATGGTTTCTAAGTCGAGTCATATCCTTGTACATATTGTTTTGGGACGATTGAGACTCATGGGTAAAGTACTAGTGTAATGAAGTAATGGGGAAGAACAACATTATTACCCCCATATGTGCTAAGTATTTTAAAAGTACTCCAAGTGTTTCGATTATCTTAATTCGAGTCATTAATATAGTTATTTGTAAAGTATGTAAAAGTTAAAGTGTAAGGGGAGAACCGAGGCCCCTATGATGTATTATTTTGGATGGTAGGGCAAGAATGTATGAAAAAAAAAATCAAAAAAATCAAGAAAAAATACAAAAAAAAAATGAGAAAAAGAAAAGCAGAAAAAACATACGAACTACCATCCCGTTTCTTTTAATGTTTTTATTAGTTTTTGATTAGCTTAAGTCGAGTCTAGTCTTGGCTTAGCAACGCCATATTGTACATGTAATTAATCAAGATCTTTAACTCGCCACCAGCAAAATCTTCCTTATCCAACAAAACCGTGTTTATCATATCCCTACACCTCATTACAACCCTTTTGTAAAGTCCTCTTTGATAGTTTATCTTAGGTGCTTATGCCTAGCGGAGAAGGTTTTCATGAGAAAAAGAAAAGCAGAAAAAACATACGAACTACCATCCCGTTTCTTTTAATGTTTTTATTAGTTTTTGATTAGCTTAAGTCGAGTCTAGTCTTGGCTTAGCAACGCCATATTGTACATGTAATTAATCAAGATCTTTAACTCGCCACCAGCAAAATCTTCCTTATCCAACAAAACCGTGTTTATCATATCCCTACACCTCATTACAACCCTTTTGTAAAGTCCTCTTTGATAGTTTATCTTAGGTGCTTATGCCTAGCGGAGAAGGTTTTCGATCCTTTCCCAAGCCTATTGTAATCTATTTGCTATGACAAGTAGTGAGAGATATTTTCCGTTTTCATTTACGAGATATAATTCTATGACACCTGAGAGATGTGAGTATCTAAACACTACTTGTGAGGTGCTAGTGTGTAATCTCCGTGCTTATTATGATTAAAGTGGAACGATTATTTGTTGTAATTACTTTTATATTAGCGTTAAATGACCCCTAACTTGTATTTTGATTAGAATAAAAGCGCATTTGCTTGAGGACAAGCAAATCTCAAGTGTAAGGGTATTTGATGAGGCGAAAAGTGTACCGCTTTTCGGGGGTTATTTAAGCCCGAAATCATATTTATTTGATCAAATATCGCCCTAAATCGTTCCTTTTGGCATTTTAGGTACTTTGGAGAGAAATTCTGGAAAAGGAAGCATTTTGGACGTTTTTGGAGCATAAAAGTGAAGCATTCGAAAAAGTGTCAAAATCTGCTGGAACAGTACTCCAGACGGCGTCAAGATCCATCCTGACGGCGTCAAGCTTTGATAAGCCAGAACAAATTAAAAAGGGACGGCGTCAAGAAGGCTATCAAGAAACCCTAACCACGGCGAGGTGACGGCGTCAAGTATATAACGTGACGCCGTCAGATCTGTTTTTCTATATATATTCGCATAATTTATAGTCATTCGTGTGGAACTTCTTAGAGAGAAACCCTAGACGATTTTTGCAGCTTTTTTAAGGGTTTTAAACCCTTAGATCTTCCATGTTACATTGAAGATAAGTAATTAATTAATCATTCAATATGTCTATGTGTTGTTTGATTCTATCTTGTTCTTGTCTTTTGTTTAACATGCTAGGCTAAGTTTTCTTTGTGTTTGCTTAGATCTAATGAAACCTAACTATTGATTATTGATTGAATGGTGTGTTATTAATTGTATTGGATGGGTGATTATCGATGTTAGGCTTAAGAAAACTGGCAGACTTTCGGTTGGTAACATTGGTATGTGCTATTTTACACATACTTTTGACCTTAGTTTAAGTGATATAAAGACCAAAAACTAACGTGAAACGCCAAAGATATAGTGTTTTTGTGTTTGTGACTGTGCAGGAAAGGATACTGCATAAATGGCCTGAAAAACCAACCAAAAAGCCCTAAACGAGCACGGGATTTGGAAAAGAGTTTAAAATTGAAGCCGAAGATGAAATTTGCTTAAGTAAAGCCCGTGATGACAAAGTTATTTCTTTAAGGCTCGAGAAAACGAAAGAGATGCTTAATCGAAGTTCAAAGCTAATTATCACAATAAGCTTCACAAATTCGAGTGAGAGATCACTTTTACATCTTTGAAGACCTTTGGAAGAAACGTCAACACACTACCTCGAGTTACAAGGACTATAGTTTAATTTTCATAACGTTTAGTAGTGTTGTATGAAAGTTTATGTGTTACTTTCATGAACAATTAGAGTAAAGGGGGCTAGATGTAAAAAGGACTCCACCTTGGATCCTTTAAAAACCACCCTTAGCTTCATTTAGAAGCTAGTCTTCGTTTTATTTTAGTCTTCATTTTATTTTTATGTATTAATTTTATTTTACTTGTCTTTAATTTCATGTAAGTTTTATTTTAATGCACTTTTAAATTTCATGTCTTAATTTACTTATTGTCCTATTGTCTTTAATCTTTATTGCTTAATCTTTACAAGTTTTCTTTTAATCTTTACAAGCTTTTACAAGTTCTTACCACCTTTGCATGGTTTAGTTTTGAGTCGCATAAAAAGCTTATGGGTTAGAGCTTGCAAAACAAGTTGTGGCTTATTTGCTTATTTTTAAACTTATTTAGTGTTTTAAAAGTGTTTTTCATTAAGCTTGTTTTAGATTTAATTGGTGTTAAATTTTTTTCACGTAAAAATAAGTTCAATATAAATAAGTTTAGGGTTTAGCGAGTTTGGTCTAGTCCATAGCGAGTATTACTTTTAAAATAACGAGTATCAAAATTTTGCTAGCGAGTTTTATTTTTATCTTAGCGAGTATGACAAGTTCAGCGAGTATGCTATGTATGAGCTAGCGAGTATGGCTAGCTAAACTCTAGCGAGTATGGGGCTTTGCTTCTATTGAGTATCATGACATTAGCGAGTATGAAATATCTTATTAGCGAGTATGAACTTTTTGAACTTAGCGAGTATCATTATTTTAATAGCGAGTAAGCTATAGTTCGTTGCAAGTTTCAGTCTTGGCTACCCTTAATATTGCGAGTATGAACTCCCTAGTAGCGAGTATGAGGTAATTTTGAGTCATTAGCGAGTTGGGTTGTCCATAGCGAGTATCATTCTACTTTTGTAGCGAGTATGCTAGTTTCATGCGAGTATGGTCTTGGTGTCTTAAGTCTTTGAGTCGTGTTGAGTCGAGTCTTATTTTCTTATCTTCATTTCTTATTTCTTTCACAAGTCGAGTTAGACTTTCTTTTCACTTCATCGTTTATCGAGTGAAGTTTTATTTAGTCTTTTCTAAACGTTACTCCGTCAAATTTCCTTAAAATCCTTTTAACTTAGTTTAATTCTTATCATCTTATTTTCTTTTCTTTTAAAAGCTTTTCATTTTCTTTTCACTTATTAAATTTAAAATACCGAAAACATTTTACATTCTCATTTTATTTTTCTTTCTTTCTTTCTTTCTTTTATTTCTATTGTCGTTTATGTTTTCCTTTCTCGTTTACGTTAGCTTCTTTAAACACGTTTTCTCTTTCATTAA
>LBNU01035914.1:1270-24685 GCA_014162995.1 Artemisia annua | reverse complement strand
GAGTTCCAGCAGTAGAGTAGTCTGCCAGCAGTAGAGTAGAGTTAACTTAAAACCCAACAAAAATGATAGATAAGACTAAGTTTGTAAGGTTGCTATTTATAGTAATAAGAGTAGGTTTGTAAGATCAATAGTTAATAGTCATAAGAACCAAGGTTTTTAAGATTGAGATCCTACTAACGATCGTTTTTATCTTAGCAAGATCGAGATTGTAGGATCGTATCGTGATCTTAAGATCCTACTATAATGTTATTTTCATAATAAGCGTTGTAAATTATACAAATTTACAAACTATTATATATCAAACACAAATGCATATGAATGTTTAATGAAAATGACGACCTCAATTATGATTATGAAATGTTTAAAAGGATTATCCTTTTGTTTTTCAAAATTCTATAAAATTCAATCGATAAAATTTATAGTTTTTTTAACTTGTGGTTCGAGCAAAGTAAGATCGGACTGGTTCAGATCGGATCGGGATCTTAAGATCCCATGTCGAGATCGGGATCCTATTAAGATCCTGATAGGATCTGGATCGTTTTTACTTAATACTATCGTAAAATTGTAAGATCTTAAGATCATGACCGAGAACTTAACAGCCATTATTAAGAACCATTTGACTTACTTACTTTTTGTTTTTTTTGTTTGTTTTTTTTTTTTTTTTTTTTTTTTTTTTTTTTTTTTTTTTTTTTTTTTTTTTTTTTTTGTTTTTTTTTTTCATTACAAATTAATTATGTTCTTTAGTGAGTTACAAGTTGGGCAATAATTCGAACTGGTAATTCAGACCAACCTAAACTTAGCAAGACCAGTAATGGTATATTACGTGTGAGAATAATGGTCGTGGTTTAAGTCCTGCTTGAACATTGTTAGATTGATTTATTGTAAGCATAGTATGAGATAGTTAGTTGTCGTTAAAAAAACCCCTAATCTTAACATGAAATATCAAAGTTAATCAAGTTATTTGTGTTAATTCTAACCATTATGCACATAGCAATAACACAAACCACTTAACCCGGAATATTCCCAACTTCGATCTTAACTCGTTCATTTCAGCATGATCTCATATTAGATTTACTAGTTGCATTAATGCAATGAATACGTATTTAGTTTCATTTTATTCTTGTGTGAGATAGTAATAAACTAAGAATCGGATGGTGTCTGTAGCATTTGCGCATGAATGCAATGAATACGTATGTAGTTTGAGATAGTAATAAACTAAGTATTCGTTTGGTTATCATTACATATGTGATAATCATAAGATCAATTGCAATCGTTCGTCTACCATTTCCCGTCAATGATGTCACATTACCGCCACGTCAACTTGTAGGAAAATTTACTGGTGTGTGAATGGTTTATAATTTGGATATCAATCTGAATCGTGTAATCACTTTCAGATTAAAGTTTTTCGACCCTATATGTCTCGGGTTAACGAAATCCTTAATTGGATAGGACAGATTGACAATTGAAATCTAAGACACGAAAAAATCAATCAGAAAAGTTAGAGTATTGTTCTATGTTATATTATGCAAATGAGACAAAAAAAATGTGGTTATAATCATCAATTGAAATTCAGTTTTTTCGGTTACTTACCAAAAATTGTGTTGGTTAGTAAAGGATGCGTCCGTTGGGTTTTGGCAAGAAATTTTGCCTTGAACCCGCAACGGGCGCTGTTCCTTGACCTTGTAAGGGGTCGTGACCCCTGCGTCTTTGTCGTGGTGGTATCAAGCTGACTATAACAAGTGTGCACTCCGCACCTCCTAACTCGTCTTGAACTAAACTCGTATAAAGCTGTTGGTCTCAAGTAAAACACAATCACCTAAAATAGTTGAAACACTAAAATTACCGACACAATTTCCTTTCTCAATTACTATCCTACCACTTTTACATCATACTTGTTTCATCATCACCACTAACCATTTCTCCAATAAAATACCCCCACTTAGACCACCGGTAATATCATTTTGAAGACACGTTCTAAGCCCATATGGCAAGTCGAAGACGCGTCGTGCCTTAGTACACTTACCCAATTGTACGCGTCTTTGATGGTTGAAAAACAAGACTTGGTCTTGCCCACGATTGAATCTTGGAGGTTTGTTTTGTGTGTGTGCGTGTGTTTATTAAATGGTTTTTGTAGGATATATTTGTCTTTAAGTGAGGTATGTTTTGGTGGTGAAGTTGGTTGTCTTATTACACTAAATTGGTAATGAAGTAGGTTGTAGATAGAGAAAACTGAGTCGCCACTGAGGTGGCGATGATGAATGCGATCATAAGGCTTCTTTATTACACTTAGATTGATTTTTATGGTGGGTAGTGCACCACCCCCACCTCACCCTTTGGCGCGCGGTCCCCATAAAAGCAACCCACCACCACGCGCGGTGGTAGGGTTTTTTGGCAGTGGCATGGTGGATTTAATGACCATAGAGAGTAGTCTTAGTTTTAATAAAAATGTTAGCTTTCCTTCCTCGATCCAACGTTGATGCAACCGCAATGGTTCGCGACCACGAACAATGCATTCGGAGCTCATTCCAAACCCATTGGGGCTGTTTGGTTCATTGTATTTGGATGGTTTTTAGTGGCTTTGATATTGAAATACAATTACATAGTGTGTTTGGTTAGTAAATAAAAGATGAAATTTGATATTAAAAACTCATGAATGGTTCATTTAAAAATACGCCACTTGAACGATGCATTCTATGTGGGGACACCATCATTTAATTATGAACTAAGTGGGGACACTCACATTTAAATCTTGAAATTGTTCAAACTTACCCTTGTCTTTTTCTTTTTTTATGGTTCTTCTTCGGATTTTGCTACATCTACATAAAATCCCCACAAAAAATTCACACTCGCTGACACGTCAGCTAGTGAGAGTTTTTTGTGAGGATTTTATGTGGATGTAGCATACCCCTTCTTCTTCACTGTAGAAGAGGGCAATAACATAATTCCTAATATATGAATCTACGATCCTTCATACAAATCATGTGAACCAAACATGTAAAATAATTTTAAAACATGAGATTATTTAAATCTATCAGCGATTGAAACCCCATTATTTCAATTTATATGAACGAATTGTGATTGGTTTATTTTGTTATAGTTTCTCTCTCTTCTCTTTGATTAAGCCAATCACACCTTGACAACTCATTTTGTGAATGCTTTTGTGAGTCTAACATTCTTCTTCTTTCTTTTAACCATAAATTCAAACAAAACGCGACTAGAAAAGCAGAAAACCCTTTCTATTCAACGTGTCACACATAAAGTGGTTGGACTTTTTCTTGAAAACAAGCCCAAATAGAAACAGATCAATAGACTCGCGGGAACCCACACTTACAAATCAACATCAATCCCGAAATCTTAGCACACAAGTATAGCTGAAATTAATTTCATTCAAACAACCAACAACAAGAAACTTTGTGGTCATCATCATCAAAACCCTCACTGTCAAACCCTTATTCAATCATCCATAATTAAAAAAGATTGCTAATTTCTTGTTGTTTTGAGTTAAAAATGCTGAATTTCAGTGACCCATCAAAGCTAAGAACCAAAAAGGTAGTCTTTTTACATCATTTGTGTCTGTTTTTTTTTATTCTTGATGGTTTTGTTTTATGGGTTTTGTGTAATTTCATAGTTTGTGTCATGGGTTTCTTTTTTATTGCTTTATATATTCGAAATATTGTGTTTTTTAGTTATGTTTTATAGGTTTTTTTTTTTTTAATGGTTTATTACCTTTTTGGCGGACTAATCCACGAGGTTTGAGCCCACCGCTACACAACGCAAATGGGGTAAAGCCCTCCCCTTTTTTAGTTGTTAGACCAATAGGACACCCTTGAGTGGTTAGGTGTTGATAATGGTTATTCTTGATCTTTTATTTTTTATTGTTGTTTGGGATTAGTTATGTGTTTTGATATAATAATTAGTACTGTAGTTATATGTTTATTTGCGGGTGTGATAAGCTTTTATGAACACGTAGTTTGTATTTGCTTATTTCGAATAGCTTGTTTTGAAAGGCAGTAATTAGATATAAAGTTTAAATGATATGTGAGTTTGCTTATATTTGGTTTCGTAGTTGCGAATTGATGTGCTTAGGGGGTGTTTGGATTGCTAAGCAGATAACGAGCCTATTGAAACGTTAACTTGTATAGTCGTAATATTTAGTCCACTACGGTCAACGGATAATCAGTTTGAAATCTGAGAACGACTTATTTACCCTAAAACAAGGAGATACTTAAAGTCTTAGAGTAAAGCAGATACGAGGTTTCAATAAGCTAGCCCAAACACCTGGTTAGTCGTTGGATAAGCTATTTAAGAGTGTAGATAAGCACAAGCACTGTTTAACCACACACAAAATTAGTCTCAATTTAATATTCATATTCAAGTGCTTGTGTGATCTAGTGGGATCATAAGTCCTAGGATTCTTAAAACATTGTGGTCAGAACAGTTTATTACGACACACTGAAGTCTAATATAAATGGTAAATACTTTTAAGGAATTAACATAAGGTTGGTTTTGACAGATTGTGTTTGAAGATGTATATCCCGCTCAGGATTCAAGCACTCTTGAACAATTAAAAGAGTTAAGTTCAAGACGAGTAAATGTTGAATCTATTAATTCGAACAGATCGATCACTGAAGCAATTGCAAGGGAAATGTCTGGTGGATTGACAACTCAATGTGAACAGGTAACAGTTTTTGGTAACAGCTTCTTATATTACTATTTAAAGCGCTTAGATATTTGATTATTTGAATATTTTGGTAACAGTTTTTGGTAACAATTTTTGGTAACTTTATACTATTTGATTATTTTGAGAATTACAACAATCTCCTTTTTGGAACGAGATTATTTAAAGTGCTTAGATATTTGACAAATGATGTCACATTTTGGGCAAACTTTATGAAATAGCAGATTGGTAAGTATAGTGTAAAAAAGTTATTACCAAACTAGGCCCCCGTAAACTTTAATGCCAATGTATATGTGTTGCTATTTTATGGAAATTGTCAGAACAGTTATATTGAACAACATGCCAAAGCCAAAGTTGCATTTTGAATGGTTTCTTTTTTGCTGTTACATTTCAGGATATCCAAAAGCTAGAACGATATTTGCCATTATTACAGAACTTGGTTCATCATATTGATTCAATTGGTGATAAACCACTGTTGAGTCAATTGACTCCAAAACTCAGAATAAGCTGGACTAGTCCTCTTAGTTCTTCGTCTTTCTTTAACCTCATGGGTCCCAAGTTCTTTCAGATTGATAATCTGCGTTTTGAGCTTGGAATCGTTTTGTTCTTTTATGCTGCAATGCTTCGAGAATGGGGTTCCCAAGTTCTAGTCACTGGTAAAAAACGATTTCCGTGAAGAATTTCATTTTTTTTTTATATCGTTATTTAGTATTAATAACTTATAATCATTATAGATTTAGTACAATCTACGACCATATTTAGAAGAGCAGCAGGGGTTTATCACTATTTGGCTCATGAGGTTCTTCCCTTTTTAAAAGATGCACGTACTCCTGAAGGTCCACCAGAAGCAACTCCCTCTGTTGCTTTGGTTATGAGCTTCATTTGCTTGGCTGAGGCGCAGGTCAGTGTTCAAGCTCCATCTTTTATCTATTTCAAAAAAACATATAACTCATTCATGTGGTTTTTTTACCATAAGCACATAGCTCTTTCATGTTGTTTTTTAAACATAAAATACAAAAATATACAGATAGTCACTACAATGAAGGCTGAAGAGAAAAAATCTGCTGACACGCTTTTGTCAAAGTTGCATTATGGCGTTGTACAGTTATTTGATGAGGCCACGGGTTTTTATACTACAGCAAGCAAAGAATGCAAAGATATCTCACCAATCTTGATGGTATGTCTGTATGTATGACATTTTCGACTAAAATGTTTTGTGGGTCCCATTAATATAACAGAGCTAACTATCTATGTAGGACTACATTTCATGTTCTAAAGTGGTACACGAGTTAAGAAGTTACAAGTACATGGCACAAGCTGTAAAAACCGAGGGGCAAATTGGAATTGCCATTGGACTTCTTAAACAGGCGTTAAACAATGTGCAGAAGAACATGGGTGGGGTTGAATCATGGCGAATGGTTATTAAAGAAGATATTGACAGTTTGACTGCTTTGCTAAAAAAATATGAGCAGGAGAATGAGTTTGTATGGCGTGAAAAAGTTCCTTTTGACCACCATTTGCCATCGTTACAAGGGAAAAAGATCACGACTTGCATATCTTATAGTCCTGAAAGATGGGAACGCACTCTTGCATTGAAGATATAGACGTGCAATTTATTCAAGGGGCAAATAGGTGATTGTGATATATACGGGTTTTTGCAGGGATTTTGAGGGGATTGAGACGTTGTAAGATGTGCAGTTGTGCTTATAACTTGAGTGTTTGTGATGCAGGTACATAATAGTATGCTTGTTTCTATTCTAGTTATCACCTATGCGGTTGATAACCATTCTTTAATGTTTGTCGTCTCTTTGCCCTTCATTGAGAACGCTCAAACGGAAGTTTAAAAATATTAAGCCCATGAAAATTGAATAGAACAATTCCTTTGAGGAACATGAAGCATGATGTAAAATAATCTGACCTTACTTTGCATCCAATGTCCGAACAATATGATATTCGTGACAAAAACACGTATGTAGGGTTCGAGTACGGGTTAAAATGGGTAATATCAGTGTTACAAAAGCATGAAATGAACATGAGACAGTTTCAAACTAGAACTGTTGGATTCCTAACTGAACTGTGCAAAGTGCCTAAAGAATTGAACAGGGCCAAACTTATCAAAATGAACTTTTTAGTTTATTTATTTTAGGGTTTTGGTGATGAGGTGTTTTGACTTGGCTGAGTGACTGCACAAGTGAATAAGACTGTAAGTATGTAAAAATCAGTTTGAATATGTTATATGTTGAACAAGAAATATGTGATGTAATAAAATAGATAAATTCATTATTTGTTTTATAGTTATTGTAGTAGGACCGAAACTTAATGCGTGAAACAAAATAAAAGTATGATTTTGATCTTGATTGAACTATAAAAGTAAAAATTTCATATTCGCTAAATTGAAGATTACCAATATGATCAAGAACTTAAAAAATAGATCAGAGAGAACTACAAAGTGTTGAGAAAAGGGACACCGGACTGAAGCAAACCCACAACTAAAATAAGAAAATACAATAAAAGATGACACACGGATTTTACGTGGAAAACCCCAATAGGGTAAAAACTACGGGTAAGGAAAGATACGTTCACTATGATGGAAATTAGGAATTACACATTCTCTCTAATTACAATGATTAACAAGATTTATCTCTTGTAATTAGGAGATATACCAAACTCTCTAATATCCTCACACACTACACTTTAGGAGATACTTGTACTTGAAAGAATGGGATGCACTTGTAAGGCCATAGTTATCTACCTTTTATAGGCCTCAATTGTTGGTTGTACATCAATGTGAAACCATGTTGGCATGACATTGAATATATCTATTGTTGACCAAGCTTGTCATGCCACCGTAAAGCAATATTCAACATCTTCATGTAAACACTTGACCAACAATTTTATCTTTCACAATTGTAGGCTACCGTCCATTGTGAACAACCTTCAGCTCCACAAATTGTATTCAAACAACCTACCAAAGTTATAGTCAAACATTGTAGGCTATATTTATTTTATCACAAAGATAAGAAGAAAATCTCACCTTACGCTCAGTTCTCGAGTTGAAATTTGAAAGGTAAGGAAATGAAAAGTTTTTTGTGTTCTTGAGCTTTATTTAAGAGGGGAAAGGGAATCCGTAAAGAAGATGAGAGGAAGATTTGATAGTGAAATCTTCCTCCCACTTTTGAGCGGAAAGGAAAAGGAAACGGAATTGAAACTCAAGAACTGAGCGTAAAAGGCTAACTTAGTGCATTTTAATTCAAAGTATAACTAGGAATTTATACTAATACATATCATTATACATTTCACAAAGGTAATTAAGATGATAAGTAGCTAAGCACATCTTTATCCAAGATTGACAAAAGTGGCACACCATAATACACTTGAACTAATAATTCATGACAAGATTATCATTTTGAACAAAATAGTTGTGTACCGGTACTACTACTAAAAACTATGGTAGTATGGTTTGCATATTACAACATGACACCAAGCACAATACAGAACACACATCGATATATTATGGTTACGGTTAACTCTACATCAGATTTCGCTATAAAAATAATCTTCAAATGAGATTCGTCATCCCTTTTTACATATTTATTAAGGGTTAAGATGCGTTAAACATGTTGACTCGACAATCCTTTTACTGTAAAAAAGATATGAAATTATATTTGGTCAAACGGACCAAACCCGGTTTATATGGGTTGTTATGACTAATGACTCGAATCGCTAACATCTAAAAACAGAACATAAACTGCTCAGAGGTGCCCTAGTGGCAAGAGACTTGCGAGTATAATCACTAATATGTGAGTAGTATCAAGTTTAGTTCCTACTAAGTGCAAACAACATTTAAGTGATGTGACAGTAAATTCAAATCCCGAAAACTAGTTGCCAAAAATTCTGTCGGTTATTAATTTAGTACTTACACATTGAAATTATTGGCAGAATTCCAGCCTCACACTTGGATGGGTCACAACTAACCAAACAACAATTGGCGGTCAAATTCCACAAAACGACAAAAACATAGTACAGTAAAATCTAAAACACAAGCTTATAAAACAAATTCCCAGAATCTGATTCATTAGCCTATTTAGTAATTCTGTTCCAGACATACTTAAAAAAACAAGATTATGATGGCTCTTCTGTGTAACTCAATTCTCAACTTTCCCAACAAACTATTACATAGAACACAACAACCATTAATTTCCAATACTCATTTCCTTTCAGCTAGAATTAATCCATCACCAGCCGTATCGAATGCTCGCAAACTCTCCAGAAACAAGTATGTTTCAACTTAGAAAATTTACGTGAATTTTGTTAATTGTTTAGATGACTATATGTTTTCCTTACACTAGTTATTATTGCTAATATAGGGAGATGCATTATGCATATTCTATGATACTTAGTTGGATTCTAAAAGTGCGCTTAGTTGGAGAAAAATTTCTTAATTTTCTATTTTCAGTTTTGTAAAAAAAAAAAAAAAAAAAAAAAAAGAAAAAGGAGGGGGTTTAGTTTAATTTCTACAAAGCGTAGAAAAGCGTTCATGTGACATTGTTTTCTATTTTGAAGAAAACAAGAGGAGTTATAAGGAAACAAAGAAAACACAAAAAATGTGTTTTGTAGTTTCCCTTGTTAAGTTGGGAATGCATATTATATGTTTTGTAGAGAATCTGTTGGGAAAAGTTTGATTTGAACGCAATCTCTATTTTCCTTGTTTTGTATAAAACATTTTGTAGAAAACAAGGGTATACGTTTTCTTTCAACTAAAAGCAACCTAAGTGGTTATCGGCTATAGTTTACGAGGAAACAAGCATTTTCATATAAGCACGCAAGGGAGATGCATATTTTAAAGCGCTTCTAAGCCATAAGCATAAGTTTTGAGAGTTTTGCTACATGTGTATCTTTCTAGCAGATAAACACTTTAAAAGAATCAATCCCAAACACCCCTTAAAAGCATTTATCTACATTTCATATCGGTATAGCAAAGAAGCACTTTTAAGTTATCAAAATAATCTCACTCCTTATGATAAGGGGCATTTGGGATTTCTTGTTTGAAAGCACGATAAGCACATAGTTTGTTTTAATAAGTAATCCCAAACACCTCTATCTGGGAATTGTATATTCAAACCGTTTAATAACCTTATGAGCAAAAAATGCCAAACACATGCTTATCTGACTATTGAGTTCTTTTGTACGAAAAAATAAATCCAAACACTATATATTGCATCGTGTTTTGTTACGGCTACTAATCTGATTCTGTTAATTTCAGAAAGCATAATCAGTTATTCAGTTGTAATAAGCAATTCCAAAGTCCAAACATCCCCTACAATTGATATTGGATTTTGGATAGGAGTAAGTAATATTAAGTGACCGTTAAGTTTTGGCTATATCTAGGGTTGTTTCTGCTTCGATTTCTGAAAAGCAAGTGGCTGGGTCGAGTTCTTCAGGCACTGATGCATTTAAGCTAACTTTCTTGGAGGTAAGCTTTATAAATCTTTGATTCTTAATAGGGGTATTTTTTTATTGCATTGTGGATATCTATTCTATTGTAAGTTATTTAGTGTCGAGTGATATTCGGTTTTTGAGAAAGTCACTTGTTTTGTCATTTTTTTATCTTTTTTTTTGGTGAAAATAATACTAGTAATTAATAAATCTTCAACCAAGTGAAGTGAACAGTAAAGTAATTACAATGTATGCTACTTCAAGTGCTAGATTACTAAAGCAACACCAATGCCGCGTGACTTGTGTGCACCATCTAAAAAAATAGTATGCAAACAGAACCCCCCTCCCCTCCCTCTCCCAGAAATGATGATGGAAATCTTCATAGTTCATAACCATCTCTAATATACGTTGATTTATCAGATGAGTTTGCCTTCCAACAAAATAAGAATGAGGAAGAAAAAGATATTGTGATGTAAGTCTATTATTCCTTGCATCATAGGTGTTGCTGCGTCTTGAGATCCTAATTGCCATGGTTCCGCTGCATCACAAGGATCAATTGTGAGAAATAGCCATTCTAGAACAATCATTTGATCTGTTTCGTTCTTTGACTGCTCTGCTCCCCAAAAAAATGGAGAGACATGACATGCATCTAATATTTATTTTTCATTTTATTGCGGCTTGACTGCCAAGTTTGTGCCTTAGAAGGAAAAGGATCCAAAGGGTAGACCCCAAATACTTTTAAACAAGTGATCCGATTTCACATTACCGAAATGAGTGCGATATGATGGATGTAATTTGTGGACACATGACAACCATAAATTGCAGTTTTGTCGAAGTGATTGACTGATGAGTACCCGTTTATCTTGAACCCCTACAACAATCCTTTCTTAAAAGCACTATGAAGCATCCTACTGAGAACCTCAGCAACCAATATAAATAGGAAGGGAGATAATGGATCCCCTTGATGACACGAGACACCAGCTTTTCCCTGCCCTGCACTTTTACATTTGATCTCGTGTTGACCCCTACTGTAATTGGTACGGATAGAATAGTATGCTCTTGTGTGCTGTATAACCGATGAAAGAATGTTGTATATCTATCCCCCTCTTTAATCCACCTTTCTTTGAGCTCAACATCCGTTTCGATTGCCGAGCTACCTTCATGCATTTTACGGTGACCAATGCTTGTCCTTGACTCGTTTTTGTGTTAGTTTTCTAGATACCCGTCCATCCATCCTCATTTGATTCATGCCAGCAACTTTACACATCTCCAAAAATTAGTTTGTTGAAACCACCCACTGTTGAATTTAATTGGTTTTGGACCCATGATAACTCTTTTGCCAAAAGTGAGGGGAAAATCGGAAATGATCTGATTCCATTCTGTCACCAGCTAGCAAATTCATAAACGGCCATAACACTAACCAATAGACATAGACAAGAACTTGATCAATCCTAGCTCCTATGCCAACTCAAGTGAATTGAGGATTGCTTGGATTAGCATCAAAGAGATGGTTATGTCAGATAAACAAATTGCTTAAGGTTGCTAAGAGAGACATAGTCCGCAACTGAATTAAATCTTTCTGATTGGTCTACAATAGGTTGAATTCACAGAACAGGCGAGATGGATCGATCCTAGGAACTGTGTAGAATTTTTATTTGATACTTGCTGGGATTGTTATGGGTGTCATAGGTTGAATTCACAAAACAGGCGAGATGGATCGATCCTAGGAACTGTGTAAAATTTTTATTTGATACTTGCTGGGATTGTTATGGGTGTCATAGGGGCTTCTATGGCTTTTGCCTTAGTTGCTGCCCATTATTTCATTTATTTTTGCCTGCTTCAATCCTTTGTTGATGAAGGTATCTATTTTTGTTTCTTTTCCTTTTGAAAGAGTTAGGCCTTACTTTGCCAAAAAGGACCTTCCCATTCACACGCAATATTAGATTGTTTTTCTGATATGGCCCATTCTTGTTTTTGGTTATAAGGCGCATAGATATTAATGATCAAAACTTTTGTTTGAGAGTCTGAAAACGTGTCAATCACTGGTAGAGAATGAAATGACATTGAATGTGAGGATACTTGATAGGTTTCTTTTTTTTGACATTATGATTAATCCACCAGATCTTCCACATGTTGGAACCCGAAGGGTGTCATGCAATATCAGGCCATGTTGCAGAGAGAACGAGTTTACTAACATTGTATACTTGTGGTTCTTGAATTGTATATTACGTGGAATTAAGTATTCAGTTTTGAGTTATCAGGTTAATACTTAAATCTGTAACAAAAATAGATACCATTACATAAGAGTATAATTACCTATAAACGTGATCAAAAGGGTTTACTAGTATTACATCCAACACTGCACTGAATTGCTTAACATTTACTTAAAAGCGCACGTCTAAACACCCTTGAACTTGTGTATATGGCCTTTTAAGGATAACATCCTTGTTCAAACAACACATTGCTTTGTTACTTTTGTATTACCAAAGAGGGTTTGTGAGCCTGGATACCATACAAACGACACGTTGCTTTGTTATTTATGTAGATCAAATATGTTGCATTTGTTGTGTTTTGTGGTCTTTAACTAGCACATTGTTGGACATTTTTTATCTAGGTAAATAGTTGGTTATGGGAGGTTGGTGGAGTGAAGCTTTTGGTTGATCCATTGTTTGTTGGTAACTTGGATTTCGGAGTACCTTTGCTTTATGATGCTAGCAAGAAATACGTGAAGAATTTTCAGGTACATTTGTTAATGCCTTGAACTATTATTTATACAAGTTGATTCCCATGATTTGTTATGTTTCCACTATTGAAGCTTGTAAATCTGACTATAGTTTTTGATGGTCTTCGAAAACTGAGGTCAAAAGGACTATTTTAAACTTCATGACTGTCGAACTGATCCGGTTTCCGGTTTAATCTGGCAAATATGACATAGTATTCGTCCAGAAATTATCTGTGACATTTGTAATAGAACTTAAGTCATGAAGTATCATGCTTGACTTTAATATGTCAAAAGCTTATCTTTTATTCTTCTGAAATCGAGAGGATGTTGAGCACAATACCCTAGCAAGCTTCGACACCCCCTGACTGGTATCACTTGATAGGAATATGAGCCCAAACAAGAAAACCGTGTAAGCATACACAATCAAACACACGAGCATCTCATGTAACCACTAACGTACAATAAACAGAGCATAATCAGAAGCTACAAGATCATAAGAAACATAAGAACAATATGACACAAGAATATATGGTGGTTCCCATGATCGAGGTGATCGTGGTCGGTCGACTCCTGAACGAGAGAGAATATTATTAGGCTCCAAGCCAAACTACACAGGCTCCATGCAAACTGCACATGGTACTAACCCTAGCGCATAAGTACGTGTACACCTAAAGTCTACAATTACATATGAGAGGTAATTATAGAGTTGGAAGTAAAACCTTAACTTTCTCCCCATGATTACAAATCTCAGGCTTCAACTTCTATATGAACCCAAGCCCATAATAGTTGCAGCCGATGCTGCAGATTCATGAAGCCTCATGTCGAAGCCTCCGAAGCTTTTTCAAAGTCCCCAGGTTCCACTAGCCTCCACAACTCAACAATATCCCACTTGGAGGCACAACTGCTCTCCGACCAGCAACTCCAGTAAACCTATATCGTCATCCCTTCAACAATGTCTCAGTTCCAACCTCTCCGTACCGACCAACCTACGAGACACGCTCAACTAACTAAACGCAGAGTTAGGAGACTTTCGATACAGGGTATCCTGAACAACATGTTGAAATGGGATAAATATCTTCACTCTCTAGTTCAAATTACTTTCTTTAGTCCTTGAGAAGGTACATCGAAACCACACCAGGATCGGATGGCGAAGCCTCCCAAGGCTCCCACTGCAGAGTTCTTTCTAAGAGAAAACCCATCTCTTCGGCTTGCTGATCTTTGTTATTTGATTCTGCCACCAACACTTCATCAAAACCAACTGACCCTTCCTTACAGGGTTACAGATTTTTAACGCCAGACCTTCCTTCCCATCAATCAGAAGACCTTTTGACAGTGCTTTGTGGATGAACTTATCAAGGTTAACATGTGAGAACGCTTTCACACCCTTGAACATCCATTTCATAACCTTTGCCTTCCCGGTGCTAACCTGACCAAAACCACATACGTCTGATTTTCCCAGTGAAGTCAACTCACAGTCTCACACATAGCCTGCTCCCACTGTATGGATACTCCAATTTATCAATCCCAAATCGCGACTCCAAGATAAGATTCCAATTCACTATCCCCGATCAGCAGCAAGATAACTTGCCATTGGAGAGTATCGGCCCTAGTGTATCCGAAGCTTACCAAGTCTGTAACAGAGACTCACAAACTGTCTGTAGAGCTCCCATTGGTTTTAAATCTCCCTCTATCTTCGACACTTCCCTTAGTTCCGAACGGCAGTTCCCAAACTCTCAACAATAAAGGAAAGCACGTCAGGACTTAATAAATCTAACACCAGAAGTTCCCATGTATAAGAGATAGTCTTGAGGACCACATCCTCATTACTCGCAACAAGAACTTTCACAACTGCCTCTAACACCTTACAAGAGCGAGACTTGTAGTTCATCATTCTGATGCACAAGACCACATGGAATGATACAACCGAAACCAAAACCAAGATTTCAAATATTCTTCTCCATAACAACCCTCTGCATTTTCAAAACCATCTGTGATAACCTTCACAACATGCTTCGTGATCTCAACCTCCAAAGGCTTCGTGATCACAGCCTCCAAAAGCTTTGTGATCGCAGCCTTCAAAAGGCTTTGTAATCACAACATCATAGGCTTATGTTATGCAGTTGTTGTAAACAATTCCAAATCCGTGACATTCCAATTTTTCTTCCATGACGTTAACATTCTGTAACCTGCCTACAATGACTACCCAAGTAATCCTTAGTCTGTCTCTGCAATCTACACCGACTACTCAAGTAATCCTCGATCCGCCTTCGTGACATTCTGACTAGTAGAGTCTTCGTTAAGCCTGCACAACCTCCGTCAGGCTTTAGCAGCCTAACGACCAGAATAATTGATATTAGATGTGACTCTTTCGACTTCTGCCATTACTCCCATCGTACTCGAACGGGGCTCCTAGCAAGCTTCAACTCCCTCTAACTGAGATATCACTTGATAGGAATATGAGCTCAAACAAGACAACCGTGTAAGCATTCACAGTCAAACACACGAGCTTCTCGTGTAACCACCAGCGTACAATAAATATAAGAACAATACTACATGGGAATTGAAGTGGTTCCCACAATCGAGGTGTTTGTGGTCAGTGATCGAGAAAGAATATTATTAGGCTCCATGCTTAATTACACGGGCTACGTGCAAACTGCACGGGGTACTAATCCTAGCACATAAGTACACATACACCCGAAGTTTACAATTAGACGTGAGAGGTATTTATAAAGTTGGAACTAAAATCCTAACTTTCTACTCAAGATTACAAATATCGGGCTTCAACTTCCATATGGACCCAAGCCCATGGTAGTTGCAGCTGAGGAGGCTCTGCTGCTTCAGATCCATGAAGCCTCCTGTCGAAGCTTCATCAAAGTCTCTAGGATTCCATTAGCCTCCACAACTCAACAGAGGAGTAGCTAGCAGATGTACTTTTGATGTTAATATTGGACTAGAATGGAAATGTGTTGGCCAATAAACGATTTCAGAATGAACCAAGGACACAGTCTAATCAGTATCCTTATGGATAATGAGCCCCAAGTTTACGTTAATGGTTTACAACTAAACTCCTCCATTGATCTTCTTGATTTAATGAGTATGATAGGCAACAATCTGGTATACTGCCTTTATGAACATCTTCATTTTGCTTGAAAGAAGGAAAATATGTATCATTGGATATTTACAAGCTGATTTAAAGGCACATATACATATGCGCTATAGCATCTTGGCGGTTTCTGTGAAAAATTATTTTTCTCGCCATAGCGGTTGTCTAGTGTAATGTTTTCCACTGTGCTAATGAGGAACCTTGGGGCATCTAAAACCAAAGATGTAGTACATTGGATACATACAACAATTTCCATTTTGGGATGTCCAATAAAATTACAACTCCAATGAAAGTTTTAGATTACACAAGTACTTATTTCCCTATTGCTGTCATTTCAACTTGATGAAATTACATCATGTATCTGTGAGATGATGAAGTATAATCCAAAAACTATGTGTCAAGTTGTCAGGTGCTAGTCATGGTGCTAGAGGATTTGTCAGTATCCCAATTCACTTTCTTTACAAATTTGTTGTTATGTTGATATCTTCTAACGATTTGTAGCTTTAATGCAGCTTACCGATCTTCCTGAAATTGATTGCATATTGATTACACAAAGCCTAGATGATCATTGCCATTTAAATACGTTAAAGGCACTTTCTCAGAAGTTACCGAATGTTCGAGTAATAGCCACACCAAATGCAAAGACACTCTTGGATCCTCTGTTTACCAATGTAAGTATAATAATCCACTCTGTTTTTTCTCTAAAGTGTCATTAAGATGTCGATAAAATGCACATTTCAGGTTGTATATTTAGAACCTGGACAATACTATGAAATTCAAACAGGCAACAATTCTTATGTCAAAGTACGGGCAATCGCCGCTGGTCCAGTTCTTCGTCCTCCTTGGCTACGCCCCGAAAATGGGTACCTATTACTTTATATTCCGTATTTATTTATCTTTCTAAAATGAGAAAATCACTTATGTTAAGCTTAATATGCGCTAGGTATATTGTCACATCACCACAAGGGCAGTTGTCTCTCTACTATGAACCACATTGTGCATATAACAAGGAGATTATTGGAAAAGAACGTGCTGATATTGTTATTACGCCTGTTATTAAGCTGTTTTTTCCTAGTTTACCGTTAGTGTCGGGACAGGAAGACGCTGTTCAACTTGCAAAATTGCTACATTCCAAGTAATTTAACGAGAATTTTAATGATGTTATTATAAGTGGAAACGGTTATAATTTTGCGCTGACTGTTTCTTTTATGTATGCACAGATATGTTGTGACAATGAAAAATGGAGATCTTGATAGTAAAGGCATTCTTGGAAGTTTATTGAAGTCTGATGGAACCATAGAATCATTTAAGGTATGCATACGGGTGTTTGGGATTACTTACTTTAAACTACTTATCTACTTTAAAACTTATCATGTAGCTCACTACTTATGTTACCCTAAGATGAGGCAGATTAGTAGATTTACCCAGATAACTAAATCTGCATATAAAAATAAGCTAATCTCAAATACCCTTATAGTTCGTAAATTTTACAAGTTATGGTAGCACTGTTTCCAGTACTACAAGAAAACTATTTTATTTCACAAGTGAAAACCAGTTAACTTTGCAATGCAGGAGCTTTTATCGAAGGAACTACCCGATGTAAAGGCACTTGAGTCCATCCCTGGTGTACCCCTCACTATACCATGAAACTTCTTTTCGTATGTACTAATAGAGTACAAACTATGAAAAATACTGTAATGTCAGTACCTAGCTGAATTGTTTGTGGTATAGATTCAATATGTATATGCAGAGCTTATGTTTGTAAACTCTAACCTTCCTTCTGGTACCAAAGCTTAAAGTTTGTATGTAGTTTATATATATATACTAGCTAAATTCACGGGTATTTAAAAGATAAGCAGAAAAAAATAGTTAATTACGGAGTATTACATTACAGAGTATGGATCTAGTGAGAAGAATTATTTAAATGAGAAGAATGAGAAAAAATTGTGGCCACATATTTTAAATGAGAAAAGTTCAATACGAAACAACATTTATCTAAAGAACAAATAATAAGATCTCAACCATTCATCTTTCTTTCATCCAACGGTTTAGATTAAAATGAACAAATATACTGAGGGCATTTTAGTCATTCAATACTTTCTACCTAACACTTAAACACACACACTGTACACACTCACTCGTCTCTCTCATCTCTCTTTTAGATCCCAAAACCACCGGTTCCAAAAATCCCAATCCCTAATTCAAAAATTCATTATTGATCTATCAATTAATTACAAACCCTCCACCACCGTCACCATCAACACCCACCATCATCGCCGCCACTCTTAACTCCTTCCTCATAAACCAATCATAAACATCATTCCATTCCCCATAAAACAAAATTGCTTATTTATCTATCTGTTCATCATGTTTCTTTTGTACTTATAAAGAACAACGAGTTCGGGCGACAGAATGTACGTCAACAACAACGACTCAAACAAGAATTGGTTTTATTCTCCATGGCCGGTTCACCTGAAGAAGACATTGTTTTTGATGTTGTTTAGAAGCGATGTATACCAAAGGCCTTGTGGCCAACGAATATTGTGAGACAGTTGATTTTGAAAAAGAAGAAAGTAAAGATTTTAGGATCTATGTTAGGATCTAAATGAAAGAGAAAAACAAAAAATCAGATGGAGAAATGGTAAATAGTCTTTTGCATAAAAAGGAGGTTCCTTGTGAGAGTCACGTGGGTTGTTGGTATTGCTTCTGTCAGTTAATCTATTGCAATGAAATAAGGCTATGTAACTTTTGTAGTTATGTTTGCACTTTTGTAGTCTTTGTTTAAAAAAGAAAAGAAAAAAAGGTAGTGGTCTTTAATCAACTTTTCTCATAACTTTTGTAGTTATGTTCGTACAGAATCCCATGGGATGCAACAAAGAATCTTATGGGATTCATACTAAATCTTTTGTGATTTATCGTCTTTTTATGAATCTCGTGGGATTTCTTTACGAATCCCGTGGGATTTTTTTTGACGAAAATTTTGAAAAAAAAAATCGTCTTTTTACGAATCCCATGAGATTTTTCTGGACGAAAATTTTGAAAAAAAAAATCATCTTTTTACGAATCCTGTGGGATTTCTTTACGAATCCCGTGGGATTTTTCTGGACGGAAATTTTGAAAAGAAAAAAAATCGTCTTTTTACGAATCCCATGGGATTTTTACGAATCCCTTGGGATTTTTCTGGACGGAAATTTTGAAAAAAAAAATCGTCTTTTTACGAATCCCATGGGATTTTTACGAATCCCGTGGGATTTTTCTGGACGGAATTTTGAAAAAAAAAATCGTCGAAAGTATATAACAATGCATATCTATAGAAAGATATTTTTTTTCTCGTCGCGATAGTGTATTTTTCGTAGCTTGAAGATTTACCGTTTGCAAGATACATTGTTTTTAAAAAAAAGGTGGAAAGTGGGTTTTTATATTAATAAAGCTAAAATGTCAATTTTGCCCTCCCTTTGTTATTTTTTGATTTGATCTAGCCATTAGATGAAAGGTGGATGGATGGTTGAGATTGACTTATTTGTTTTTTAAGTGATACTTGTTTTGCATAGATCTCACCTCATTTTAAATAAGGAAAGAGAAATAATAGGGAGATGCATCTATTTTTGTGAGTGCATCTAATATTTGTGGTTGTGGTTTCTTCTCATTCTTCTCATCTTAGTTATATTTCTCATTTGATCCTTACTCTTACATTACACAGTAAGTCGTTAGATTGAAACACATGAGTATAGAGAGTTGAAAAAGAAACTTTGCACAAATAGTCAAATAACGCGCGCGCGCACACACACAAAAAAGGTTGTATAAGCACATACAGTAAAACCTCTATAAATTAATACTCGATAAATTAATAACCTCGATAAAATTAATAATTTGTCCTGTCCCAACTTGGGACCAGTACAAATTTGGACACCAATCGATAAAATAATAAAATAATAATTTTTTTGAAACCCCAGTGTATATATATTGGTCCCAACGAAACTATAAATTAATAATTACTAAAATTTTTCACATTTTCTTCAATGCCTTAAATTTCGTAACATTCATTGGTATACGTTAATTAATTTCTTCAATGCCTTGAATTTATAAATGTTAAATGAAACTTGTTTTTCTAATTTATTTTTCATCTCTAACTAGCATACATTGTAACTAGTATATTAGACTTGGAAATTTAGAAACTCATACGTAAAACCTCTTTAAATTAATAAATTATTAATTTGTCGATATAATAATATCTCGCTAAATTAATAAAATATTTCGGTCCTAACATCATTAATTTACGGAGGTTTTACTATATAGTTTTTGATGATTTCCTTGTATCTTTTGCGGGCGTGCAAATGCATGTCGACTCACTTGTCGAAAACTTGAACTCATCTTTAATAACAATATCTGCATGAAGTTCTGCCAACCATTATCCATATGTATATCGTATATACAAAACCAATAAATAAATTAGTTTGATTAGAAAATAGTAATTTATATGTAAAAATAAATAAAATAATAGTAATAGTAATAGTAACAGTAACTAATCGTAATAATAATAATAATAATAATAATAATAATAATAATAATAATAATAATAATAATAATAAAGGTTAATTACTTGAAAATGTATCATACTTGCCATTTTTTGTTATTGTGTGTATTTAACTTATTTTTTTCTTAATGTGTGTATTGAACTTTCAAAATTTGATTATTGTGTATATTTTGTGACAATTCTGCAATGTAAAATGACCATTTTACCCTTCAAAATTTAAAAAAAGTAAGGGTAAAATGGTCACAAAATACACACAATAATCGCATTTTGAAAGTTTACTACACACAATAAGAAAAATAAAAGTTTAGTACACATAATAACAAAAAGTGGCAAGTATGATACATTTTCAAGCAATTAACAACAACAAGAAGTTTGTAGCACTTTTTAGTCCAAAGTAGAATTTATTGTATTGTGACTGTACTCATATATCACATTCATGTTAGACATTGTTTACATGGCACAAATAAAAGATTTGATTGGTTGTTAAGAATCCAAATCATCAAAATTGACTTAGTATATCCTAAGTGGAAACCTAAATCATAGTTATAATTCGTACCAGTCAAATAAAATCTAAATTTAAAACATATTTATTCCTTAAATGACAATTATATTGTTTAACCTAATCTCAACCCTGTAAAAACAGGCCAAATCCCCTCCACCATCACATACATACACGAATTGTCTACATATTTCTGTGGAGATGTCGATACATATGGTGAGTTTTCATGCATGCATGTAATCTTCTATTTTGTTTGCATGCATGCATAATGCCTCTTTATTAATGTTTTACAGTTATGACTATTTTAATGGCATGTTGAGTGCGAAGGTCACTCATATTAGTTTTAGCTCCTAAGAAGATAAATACTACAAGCCTACAACAAGAGTTGTTTAGTGACATTTTCTTCGATTAAGACGGCTAAAAGGGTAAATTCTTTATTATATTATTATTTGTATATTTTATTTTTTTGTATATAGGAACACGAAACATCAAAAATTGTTTCAAAGAGGCGAGCATGACCTGTTCATTGAAGGCATTGATGAAGTGTGCATTGTGAGTTTAAAAAACATCTCTTTTCTTTTCTTCTATTAGCATTGTTTTATATGAAACAATAAATAAGTTTGAATTATGTGTAGCTTTCATAGGCTTTGTGAAGACATAGCTATTAGGTGTGGCCCTCACTCGAGGATTGACTTTCAAAGAGATGAGAATGATGGTCAACATAATGGGTTAGTATTTTTATTTTTCGGCATCTGGAGTAACCTAACCATAAAGGCAGTGTGGTAACATCAAGTTTTATGATTTTGTAGAGAAGGTGTTATTAGATTTTACGAGGAGTCCCATAGACAAATGGCCCTTGATATTGTTACAAGAGAATATAATTGGGAGGCACTCTTTTGCATAGTGTTGCGCAGGTATGGAAACTGTTGATGCAAATAATGTCTAAAAACGTTATTCTCATCTTTTGATATCTCTATGTTTTTATGATAACAAAATGTGAAAACATCTTACGTCAAAACTAATGTAAACAAGTTTTAGTCGATATATCCGATTTCTACGTAATCACTCTAGGTATGAACAAACAAATTTACAACTTGACAAATGATCAAAGAAGTGAATTTGTGTTTTGAACTTCACATTTTTAGCTTGACAAAACTTTCTCTTCAAAAATATATTTTACAAATTATTTTTGAAATATAAAGAAATGTTTTATTAGGGAAAATTCATTTTAAAATTCCCCAACAGCTATATTTTACCCAAACCAGCTCCAAACTCCCCCAAATAAAATTTCACCACTAAAAACAAAATTTGGAGCGTCTTTGTCTGGTGTGACAATTAGTGGTGCCGTCCTCTTAAAACGGTCAAATTTCCAGATTCTATAAATACCACTTCATTTCCCAGATTTTGGCTATCCTTTCACACACTTAACTTTCTGCAGTCATATCCTCAATCACCTAAACTCTCCTTTGATCATTAGTTAGTTTTCTTTTGTTTAAAGAGTGATTCTTTCATCCAACCAAGAATCATCTACATACCTCTACTTGTCAAGAGAAGAACACAAAGTATCAAGAAGATACAAGGTGTTGGTGTCATAGAGTAGTGCACTTGCATTACTAGTTGTCTACTTGATTGTATCTTGATATACATAAAGTGTTTTAGTATTTCTTAGTTATTGTGTTGATCATTGTGATCTTGTTGAGATCTTGAGGATCTCTTGAGTGTTGAGTGATTAAGTATTGATCAAGTGGATCAAGAGTAGATTGTGAGGATTGTGTGGATCTTGTGAGGATCGTGAATATTGAGTGAGGATAGTGTTGATCGTGTGATAAGTTAGGATCGTGTGGATCATGGTAGATTGGTACTAGCTAAGATTAGTACTCGACATCTAGCTTAGTGTCGGAAAATAACGTAAGCGACGTTGAACGGTTTTCTCCGCCTGAAGGGAGTCTTGTTGATATAGTGCTAGAACTCTCGAGTCGGATACTCGGGGAGTGGAGTAGGGCGAAGAAGAGCTTCGTGATCGAACCACTATAAATCTCGTTGTCTTGGTTTGATCTTTCCATCTCTTCTCTTTACTTACTTATTACATATTTGTGTTAGTATAGTGTTGTATTCATATTGGTGTTGATTGATTTCATCTACAATTGAATCAAAGTTTTTCACAAAGAAATTTTTATAAGAAAACAAAACGAGTTGGTAAACTATTCAACCCCCTTCTAGTTTTCCACAATTGGTATTAAAGCCACGTCAGGCAAGATTTTAAAGTAAACTGTATTTTAAAACTTGAATCGATCAATGGATTTCGACAAATATCAAGAAGGACAATCTATGCAAAGACCACCACTTTTTGAAACCGATTGTTTTATTTATTGGAAAACAAGATTCGAAACGTATGTGAAATCAAAAGACATTGATCTTTGGCATGTTATTACCGATGGAGACT
>LBNU01035912.1:60444-135423 GCA_014162995.1 Artemisia annua | reverse complement strand
ACGTTCTACTGTCCATACACATGAGAGTAGCATGCGTAAGTAAAACTGAGCACTTTCTTATAGATGTTAGCATTATATTTTGACAAAAACATATATTGTTAGTCCAAATTTACAATGATAACTTTTGGTGACTTACTTTATATCATGATTTTCTTAAATAATTGCTACGTAAGGTAACCGATGTTGTCGATACGGTCACTAGCCATGGTTTCTGAGACATAATATTACTTTATCAAATATTTTGCCATACCTTAGAATTAGAGAAGGTTCATAGTTAATGGGATTGACGTGTATTAGAAAAAGTCATATACACTAATTTATGTATGCCAATGTGATTACATTTTAAAGTAGATAAGTATGAAAGCATGAGTGATTCTCTGACCCATGTTTAAGTCTTTCTCATGGTAATTTTTTATTATTATTATTATTATTATTATTATTATTATTATTATTATTATTATTATTATTATTATTATTATTATTAATCATTTGCTTTGTTTTTAGCATACAGTGTTTTTTTTTGTTACGGTTAGCATCTTCTGTTTAAACCTTTTGCAGCAAACCTGGAAGATCCCATTCATTCCATACCGGCTCAAAGTTGTCTTAGTCGTTGATTTACTGATTTTTGCAGGAGTAACTCGACATCTTGATAAAAATGGAAAGATCTCACATCCAAGATTGACGTTGCAACTCCATATGACGCAAAGTCTTGAAACATACAAAAGGACCTCGATCAAAATCAACCAAATGAGAACCAAGAGCAGTAGTAGACAACGACAACAATGACATGTATTTAAAGTGGGCTATAAGTCTGCAAATGTATATCTTTTTTGTAAAATCTTCGATCCATTTCAATTGAATAATACACTTTGTTTTTGTTTATTCTTTTAAACAATTCAATAATAGACTTTGTGATCTTAAAGATGTGTTGGTTATGTGAAAATGGATCAAAGGTTAAGACACCTTTACACATAACAAGATAATCCCGCGGCAACGCGCGGGCTACCACACTCGTTAACTCTAATCCAAACTACACATAATGAATGAAGGTCATTGCTTTTATTTTTATTAAATGACTTAGACATTTCATATTTAAAAAATTAAGCATTATCTATATCTATATCTATACTACATTATAATGTATTTAGGACTATTCTATAATTAAAAATGCTTAAAATTCAGACTTTTTACTTACTAACCTGCACACATATATAAAAAGCTTATCAAAACACATAGTTTACACCTAAAAACACACACATACTCTCATTTCTCTCTGTCTAAACCCACCACCACCATAGATAATGTCCGGAACCACCATCACCGGGATCCGCCTTAATAACCACCCGATCTATTACTATTCGAACCACCACCACCTGGAACGCTACCAACACCATCCACCGGTGTTCACATCACTTGAAACCGAAACTAATCCATCGCTCGTCATCTCAATCAGCGCATTGGCTACCGAGCACATAAATCGCGACATTGTGAGGAGAAGTGTGACTGGATGTCCGATTGATAAGAGGAGAGCGAATAAGTGGAAGGATTTTTTATGTGTAGATCTGTTTGTTTGTGGTTGGTTTATAGTGGCTGCATATATTGTTTTTGTATTGTTTTTGGCCCATCCAAAATTGAAAATGTAGCATGTCCAAATTATGACTAGGGGATTGATTTGCACACTAAATTTTTTTTGATGAAAACACCATTTTGTACAAGCTGTATAGCACAGCGTACAACACTATAATGCACAGGGTGTGGTGAAAGTATAAACAAATGTGGTGTGCAAATCAACCCCCTTATCATTAGGCCATGTATTAAACAATATTACCAGGCTATACATGTGTCCAATTATTTAGTTGCTATCTGGCTTTGTTCTTTTTATTGTTATTAATATAGTTTTAATAAGTATTATATAATTTATGGTTAGTTAGTAGTTAAGGTTTAGTACTTTTTCGCATTTGTTATGGCCCGCCTGATCGAAAAATTCTGGCTCCGTCACTGGTTTATTGGAACTGTGTGTGTGAAAATTTGGGGGAAAGTGTGAAATGAAATGAAATGTGTGGCGGGAAAATGTGAGCTAGTGGCAATACAAGCATTTACCGTCACCATCACCTAAATGAGACGACGTTGTCACACACCGCCATCTCCTCTTTCTTTCTTCTAATTGAGGTTTTTTTGGTACAGTTTTAATTGGGGTTTAAGTGTTATTTGATTTAAATATTTGTGTTTGAGTTGTGGATTTTGTATAAAACCGGATAAAGGGCTATGATTTTGTTGTTGGTGTTTGCTAAAGATTTGTAATAGATTTTTGTTAGATCTAACTAAGGGGGTGTTTCTTTTTTCCCCTTAGCTAAAGGATGTTATTTAATATTATTACTTTTTAGATGGGACCCACAAAAATCTTTTAAATGGTATATATCCACCAGGCTTAATTTATCATCTCCTCCCCATTAAGATGCTTATATGTAAGTGGGACCCATATGAATGCTTAGCTAAGGAAAAAAAGAAACAACCCCTAACTCTTGTTTCACTATGGGGTTCATGGTACAACTTATGTTGCATATAGCACAAGCTAATACTGCAGCATTTGTGGTTGTTAAAGCTACAAGTAAAGCTGTAATATAGTCACAGGATATCCGCCCGCATTGCGCGGGACACCCTTTTAGTCAATTACATTAATTAATCTTCCAAAAAAAATTACATAAAATGACTCAAAAATGTTTTCTCAAGTGTAACAACATTTGATTTATAATCCTTTATCAATAGGATTTTTCTTCANTCATTTAGTCAACAACGTTTTAGATATTACATACGCTTGTGAAGCATATCATATTGCCTCATACCTACTTGATATTACGAGAAATAGTCGGCTACCACAAACTCATGTATCCTAAATAATACTGACACGATTATTTATCACAACATTGAACGGGTACCCCAACTATTTTTTTTAATTAATTATTCACTCTTAATTTATCCCAACCAAAAATTTCCGGCATTCGTAAAATTACTACAGAAAATGTGTAATTGAAAAACATTATACGCTAATTACATAACACTCCCCTCCGCAACACACGAATACTCTCCTAGTGTCTATTTATATTCACATTAAAAAGATTAGGAAAGATGCAAAATACTTAAATTGAAATTATAATAATGTGCCCAAAATACCCTTTATCACACTCTTTGATTGTGTGTCCTACATGTTTTAGTTTAAGATATACTACTTTACAAGAAGTCATCCCTCAATTGACTATGACTACTAATTTGTTCACACACTTTTTAAAGGGCACAAAATCATTTAATTAACAAGACCAATATATGTTAACAACATTCTCTTTTATCTAAATTAATGGAAGGCCATTCTATATTTGTATACTTCTTTACTACTTTGATCTTGCTGCTATCAGACTGCATCGCGTTAGATACCATATTTGCAAATCAAACACTTAAAGATGGTGAAACCATTGTTTCTAAAGGAAAAATGTTTGAAATGGGCTTTTTTAGCCCCGGACAGTCCAAGAATCGTTACTTAGGGATATGGTACAAGAAAATTTCAGCAGGTACTGTAGTATGGGTTGCTAACAGGGAGACACCGATTAACGATATATCTGGTATGTTCAAAGTTAACAGACAGGGGAACCTGGTGATTCTCAATGGCAAGGACACCGTGGTTTGGTCATCCAATTCAACTGTTAGTATGAGAAGTCATGGTTTAGTGGCGGTGGTGGTGCAGCTTCTGGATAATGGAAATCTTGTAGCATGGGATGAATATAGTACCAACAAAAATTTAATTTGGCAAAGTTTTGATTATCCTGGTGACACGTTTCTACAAGGAATGAAATTCGGGAAAGATTTAGTGACTGGTTTTGAGAGGTATTATACCTCTTGGAAGAGTCCTGATGATCCTTCACCAGGTATATATAATAATTTAATAGACACAAATGGGTATCCACAGATGTTTTTGAGGAAAGGTTCGGTGTTAATTATGAGATATGGACCATGGCGTGGTCTCAGGTTTAGTGGCTTTTTTGTTGTCATACCAAATTCAGTTTACACAACTGAGTTTGTAGTTAATCAGAAGGAAATATATCATACATATGAAGTTAGAGGTCCAGTTATTCAAAGGATAGTTTTGACATGGGATGGAAGAACCCAATTTTTGCATTGGATTGAGAGAATTCAAGATTGGATAGTGTATGCAGATACTGGAGGCGATATTTGTTCGCGTTTCGACCTTTGTGGTCCGTATGGAAGTTGTAGCATGAATAGTGATCCACCTTGTAGTTGTATGGAAGGTTTTGAACCAAAATTTCCAAAACAATGGGAAGCGTCAGATTGGTCAAGAGGGTGTCAAAGAAAAATGCCTTTGAATTGTGGGAGTGAGTATGGATTTAAAAAAGTATCAGGAGTGAAACTACCAGATACACGCAAGTCATGGTACAATCATAACATGACACTCAGAGAATGTGATCTGGCCTGCAGAAATAATTGCTCTTGTATGGCTTATGCAAATTTAGATAGCAGAAATGGCGGAAGTGGATGCTTGATATGGTTTGATGAGCTCAGGGATATCACAGAGTTTGATGACGATGATAACATTTATATAAGAATGGCTGCCACCGAGCTAGCAGGTACACATATGTATACCACCAATTAGTTCAGTTGTGATACTTTTGTGCTTTTAGGTTATGCAATAATACTCACCGTCAATTATTGTTTTTTATTGGAAGGTCATGAATCTAACAAAAGGAAAGAAATACTCACCTTTGTCCTACCAATTTTGTCAGCTGCGCTGCTTCTGTATGCTGTAGCGCAATTCTGTATAAAGAGAAAGAAAATGCTTCACATGAAAAAGCAAGGTAACACCAATTAGCCAATTTTTTTTCCAGAAAAGATCTAAGTAAATTATTCAGGTATTCATGGATTGAATATTCCATTTTGTAGGAGAGTTGGAATACTCACTTGATAAAAAGAATAAAAGTATGCAAACGGAAAATCTTGATGATACACAGTTTTTTAGCCTGTATAAAGTAATAAAGGCCACAAATAACTTCAGTGACTCCAATAAAGTTGGAGAAGGTGGTTTTGGTCCCGTTTACAAGGTATGTATCATCACTTCTTTAATAGAAAGCAAAACACAATTAAAAAGCGTTAAAAAAAAATTCAATTTCCTACAATAATGATATAGGGTGTATTGGAAAATGGACAAGAAGTAGCCGTAAAACGTCTCTCAGAGACATCTCATCAAGGGTTTGATGAATTCAAGAATGAACTCATGTCTATTGCAAAGCTTCAGCATCGGAATCTTGTAAAGCTTCTTGGATACTGCATTCATGAAAATGAAATGATTTTGATTTATGAGTACATGGCTAACAAAAGCTTGGACGCATTTATATTTGGTTTGACTCCGATCCCCATGATTTCACTGAAAATCTTCACTTCCTTGCCAAAATAACCCGTAGAATCAGCAACACAAACTAACATTTCAGTATTTCATATTGTACAGATGAAACAAAAAGCACAATGCTTGATTGGCCTCATCGCTTTCACATTATACATGGGATGGCTCGAGGCATTCTCTATCTACATCAAGATTCCCGCCTTCAAATTATCCACAGAGATCTCAAGGCAGGTAACATCTTGCTAGACAGTGATTGGAATCCAAAAATATCTGATTTTGGACTTGCTAGAAAGTTTGTAGGACAAGATGCCAGTGCTAAGACAAAGAAGGTGGTCGGAACATAGTAAGAATCTAATGAGTGCGGTCAATTAGATTAGCATTAATATCTTCTAATACTAATCTGTCAATTTATTATGTTCGACTTTTCTGCAGTGGTTACATTTCTCCTGAGTATGCAGTACACGGGCGTTTCTCTATAAAGTCAGATGTATTTAGTTTTGGTGTTATGGTTTTGGAGATAGTGAGTGGGATGAAAAACCGAGAATTCTGTCATGAAGACCATGGAGATAACCTTCTTGGACATGTAAGTAATGTTGCAATACTAAATCCAAATATTTTGACTTGAAGCGACAGATTTATTTTTTAACAGCATCCTTCTAATACTTACTAAAGTCTGAATTTTGCTATGATCTAGGCATGGAGACTCTACAAAGATAACAAGAGCATTGAGCTCATGAGTGAATCTTTACGCGGGTCAGCTGTTGTATCTGAAGTACTAAGATCAATACATGTTGCACTATTATGTGTGCAACATCATGCAGAAGATAGACCAACTATGTTGTCAGTGGTTTTAATGTTGGTCAGTGAGAGTGCATTACCTGAGCCTAATCAGCCGGCTTTTTTCACCGAACAAAGTTGTCCTCAACTTGAGTCCCTTCCATCCGTTGATCAACGCACCATAACACTAGTGAATGCAAGATAACACATTATTTGTAGTTGTATAATGTTAGAGATTATGATTAGGCCTATTTATTTCATATTATATTATTTTGTTTACTAGTTTATAATAGGAACTTGTATCCATTGTAAACAGAGGAGGGTGAATGAAATACACAAATATAATCAAAGTTCCAAATATGATTACCACGACTATTTCATTATAAAAGATCGATGCTAAACTTGAAACACTAGGATACTATATGACTTTGGACCGTTTTACCCATTTGAACCGCTAAAAAATTTCGCAACTTTACTTGTTTAATATATGAGTTTGACTCGTGATCAATATAATATAACCCAAACTAAAACTGCATTTTTTTAGGTATGCAGATGCACACACATGCAAGATGTTTTGGTAGTATTTGCAGTAGTAGTCTTTCTGGAACTAACAAAAAGATATGAACACGTATCAACAAGTCTTAGAAAACTTTACCTCTTCAACATTAGGAATCTTCATAGAATTTGAGAACCATATTTTATGATTTTTTTTTTTTTCAAATTTGGTGGGTCTAGAGATTGACTTAATTGTATGCTTACTAGCATTTGGTTTAACTTTTAATAAGACAATAATTGATATGATTATTTTAGACTTCAAAGTACATCATTTTGTTTGAACTATATAAAAGTACCAAACCAATATTTTTAAGACCGCAAAAGGAAATACCATAACAAGACTCCAAGAGGGATACAAACCAGACTAAGCCATTAAATCGAGTGCTGGACTGGTTAAACATGGGTCATGTTGGGTAACTATTTATTGTGTGATGGATTTTGTTCGGTCTTGCTAAATATTCAAGACGGGTCTCACCGGATTTTTAATGTAAAGCTTAATTGTATAACAATTGTCCAACAAGTATAGGGCGGGCCTAGCGGGTCTGCAAAATTAGAATGACACATTTCACCCTTCCAATTTTCCAATAGATAATTGAATAGTTTTTGGTGAAAAGGGCGGATCAAACCAACCAAAGACTCGTCTGATCCGGACCCATTTGACCCATATTCCTAAATAACACATTTAAACCCGGTGGCCTGTTACCCAACCTGCCCATTTTCCACCTCTTTTCTTCGAGTTCTAGAGTTGGTATAACATAAATACTACGTGGCCCACACATGTTGAAGAATGAGTCACAAATGTAAACTGACCGTAAATGTGGTTGATAATTACAGTAATTATCATCACAACCGGCTAAGATAAGGAAATAAAGAGGTTGAAGATGAGAGAGAGAAAAAATCCAAAACGCCTTCACATCACTAGCACGTGACCAGACTTAACAAAAAAACTAACAACGGTTTGGTCAAAGGACCGGTTAGTTATAAAGTGTCAAGTAAAGGACATCTGAGGTAATTATTTGAGTTTTGAGGACGAGATGTGTTAGTTTGTGCAAACCACATGGACAAACTATGTAATTAACTCTAATCCAAACTACACATAATGAATGAAGGTCATTGCTTTTATTTTTATTAAATGACTAAGACATTTCATATTTAAAAAATTAAGCATTATCTATATATGTATCTATACTATCTATATCTATATCTATACTACATTATAATGCATTTAGAACTATTCTATAACTAGAAAGGCTTAAAATTACTTACTAACCTGCACACATATATAAACGTGAAAAGCTTATAAAAACACATACTTTACACCTGAAAACACACACATACTCTCTCATTTCTCTCCATCTTCCCCTGTCTAACCCCACCACCACCATAGATAACGTCGGGAACCACCATCACCGGCACCACCACAATCATCACCGGGATCCGCTTTAATAACCACCTGATCTATTACCATTCGAACCACCATGACCTGGAACACCGTCGTTACCGCTACCAACACCATCCACCGATGTTCACATCACTTGAAACCGTAACTAATCCATCGCTCGTCATCTCAATCAGCTCATTGGCTACCGAGCACATAAATCACGACATCGTGAGGATAGGTGTGACTGGATGGTCGATTGATAAGAGGAGAGCAAATAAGTGGAAGGATTTTTTATGTGTAGATCTGTTTGTTTGTGGTTGGTTTATAGTGGCTGCATATATTGTTTTTGTATTGTTTTTGGCCCATCCAAAATTGAAAATGTAGCATGTCCAAATAAATTATCAGGGATTGATTTGCACAACAAATTTTTTGATGAAAACACCATTTTGTATAAGCTGTATAGCACATCGTACAACACTGTAATGCACAGGGTGTGGTGAAATTATAAACAAATATGATGTGCAAATCAACCCCGTTATCATTAGGCCATGTATTAAACAATATTACCAGGCTATACATGTGTCCAATTATTTAGTTGCTATTTGGCTTTGTTCTTTTTATTGTTATTAATATCGTTTTAATATGTATTATATAATTTATGGTTAGTTAGTAGGTAAGGTTTAGTACTTTTTCGCATTTGTTATAGCCCACCCGATCGAAAAATTCTGGCTCCGTGGTTTATTGGAATTGTGTGTGTGAAAATTTGGGGGAAGTGTGAAATGAAATGAAACGTGTGGCGGGAAAATGTGAGCTAGTGTCAATACAAGCATTTACCGTCACCATCACCTAAACGAGACGACGTTGCCACACACCGCCATCTCCTCTTTCTTTCTTTTAATTGACGTTTTTTTGGTACAGTTTTAATTGGGGTTTAAGTGTTATTTGATTTAAATATTTGTGTTTGAGTTGTGGATTTTGTATGAAACCGGATAAAAAGGCTATGATTTTGTTGTTGGTGTTTGCTAAAGATTTGTAATAGATTTTTGTTAGATCTAACTAACTGTTGTTTATGTTGCATATAGCACAAGCTAATACTGCAGCATTTGTGGTTGTTAAAGCTACAAGTAAAGCTGTAATATAGTCACAGGATATCCGCCCGCATTGCGCGGGACACCCTTCAAGTAACTATTAAAGCCACTTGTGCAAACCTCAATAACACAAAAGTCTAACACTTACAAAATTTATNAAAAAAAAAAAAAAAAAAAAAAAAAAAAAAAAAAAAAAAAAAAAAAAAAAAAAAAAAAAAAAAAAAAAAAAAAAAAAAAAAGCTTACTATAGTAGTCGGATGAACCGAGAAGTGGAGGGAGTCAACTACGTTTGATGTACTCAAGTACCAATCATTTAGTCAACTACGTTTTAGATATTACATTATCTTGTGAAGCATGTCATATTGCCTCATACCTACTTGATATTAGGAGAAATAGTCAGCTACGACAAACTCTTGTATCCTAAATATTACTGACACGCTTATTTGTCACAACATTGAACGGCTACCTCAACTATTTTTTTTATTAATGATTCACTGCTTACTTTATTCCAACCAAAAATTCACAGCATCCGTAAAATTACTACAGAAAATGTGTAGTTGAAAAACATTGTACGCTGATTACATGACACTCGCCTCCGCAACACACGAATACTCCCCTAGTATCTATTCATATTCACATTAAAAAAATTACGAAAATGCAAAATCCTTAAATTGAAATTATAATAATGTACCCAAAATACCCTTGATCACATTGATCACATTCATACCTATCACACTCTTTGATGGTGTGTCCTACATTTTTTAGTTTAAGATATACTACTACAAGAACTCATCCCTCACTTGACTATGACTACTAATTTGTTCACACCCTTTTTTAAGGGCACAAAATCATTTAATTAACAAGACCAATAAATATGTTAACAACATTCTCTTTTATCTAAATTAATGGAAGACCATTCTATAATTTTATACTTCTTTACTACTTTGATCTTGCTGCTATCAGACTGCATTGCGTTAGATACCATATTTGCAAATCAAACACTTGAAGATGGTGAAACCATTGTTTCTAAAGGAAAAATGTTTGAAATGGGCTTTTTTAGCCCCGGACAGTCCAAGAATCGTTACTTAGGGATATGGTACAAGAAAATTTCAGCAGGTACTGTAGTATGGGTTGCTAACAGGGAGACACCGATTAATGATACATCCGGACTGTTCAGAGTTAACAGACAGGGGAACCTGGTGATTCTCAATGGCGAGGACACCGTGGTTTGGTCATCCAATTCAACTGATAGTATGAGAAGTCATGGTTTAGTGGCGGTGGTGGTGCAGCTTCTGGATAATGGAAATCTTGTAGCATGGGATGAATATAGTACCAACAAAAATTTAATTTGGCAAAGTTTTGATTATCCTGGTGACACGTTTCTACAAGGAATGAAATTCGGGAAAGATTTAGTGACTGGTTTTGAGAGGTATTATACCTCTTGGAAGAGTCCTGATGATCCTTCACCAGGTATATATAATAATTTAATAGACACAAATGGGTATCCACAGATGTTTTTGAGGAAAGGTTCGGTGTTAATTATGAGATATGGACCATGGCGTGGTCTCAGGTTTAGTGGCTTTTTTGTTGTCATACCAAATTCAGTTTACACAACTGAGTTTGTAGTTAATCAGAAGGAAATATATCATACATATGAAGTTAGAGGTCCAGTTATTCAAAGGATAGTTTTGACATGGGATGGAAGAACCCAATTTTTGCATTGGATTGAGAGAATTCAAGATTGGATAGTGTATGCAGATACTGGAGGCGATATTTGTGCGCGTTTCGAACTTTGTGGGCCGTATGGAAGTTGTAGCATGAATAGTGATCCACCTTGTAGTTGTATGGAAGGTTTTGAACCAAAATTTCCAAAACAATGGGAAGCGTCAGATTGGTCAAGAGGGTGTCAAAGAAAAATGCCTTTGAATTGTGGGAGTGAGTATGGATTTAAAAAAGTATCAGGAGTGAAACTACCAGATACACGCAAGTCATGGTACAATCATAACATGACACTCAGAGAATGTGATCTGGCCTGCAGAAATAATTGCTCTTGTATGGCTTACGCAAATTTAGATAGCAGAAATGGCGGAAGTGGATGCTTGATATGGTTTGATGAGCTCAGGGATATCACAGAGTTTGATGACGATGATACTATTTATATAAGAATGGCTGCCACCGAGCTAGCAGGTACACATATGTATACTCACCAATTAGTTCAGTTGTGATAATTTTACCGGGGTGAATAAACCCTTTTACCCAAAAAAAAATAATACTCACCGTCAATTATTGTTTTTTATTGGAAGGTCATGAATCTAACAAAAGGAAAGAAATACTCACCTTTGTCCTACCAATTTTGTCAGCTGCACTGCTTCTGTATGCTGTAGCGCAATTCTGTATAAAGAGAAAGAAAATGCTTCACATGAAAAAGCAAGGTAACACCAATTAGCCAATTTTTCTTCCAGAAAAGATCTAAGTAAATTATTCAGGTATTCATGGATTGAATATTCCATTTTGTAGGAGAGTTGAAATACTCACTTGATAAAAAGAATAAAAGTATGCAAACGGAAAATCTTGATGATATACAGTTTTTTAGCCTGTATAAAGTAATAAAGGCCACAAATAACTTCAGTGACTCCAATAAAGTTGGAGAAGGTGGTTTTGGTCCCGTTTACAAGGTATGTATCATCACTTCTTTAATAGAAAGCAAAACACAATTAAAAAGCGTTAAAAAAAATTCAATTTCTTACAATAATAATATAGGGTGTATTGGAAAATGGACAAGAAGTAGCCGTAAAACGTCTCTCAGAGACATCTCATCAAGGGTTTGATGAATTCAAGAATGAACTCATGTCTATTGCAAAGCTTCAGCATCGGAATCTTGTAAAGCTTCTTGGATACTGCATTCATGAAAATGAAATGATTTTGATTTATGAGTACATGGCTAACAAAAGCTTGGACGCATTTATATTTGGTTTGACTCCGATCCCCATGATTTCACTGAAAATCTTCACTTCCTTGCCAAAATAACCCGTAGAATCAGCAACACAAACTAACATTTCAGTATTTCATATTGTACAGATGAAACAAAAAGCTTCAATGCTTGATTGGCCTCATCGCTTTCACATTATACATGGGATGGCTCGAGGCATTCTCTATCTACATCAAGATTCCCGCCTTCAAATTATCCACAGAGATCTCAAGGCAGGTAACATCTTGCTAGACAGTGATTGGAATCCAAAAATATCTGATTTTGGACTTGCTAGAAAGTTTGTAGGACAAGATGCCAGTGCTAAGACAAAGAAGGTGGTCGGAACATAGTAAGAATCTAATGAGTGCGGTCAATTAGATTAGCATTAATATCTTCTAATACTAATCTGTCAATTTATTATGTTCGACTTTTCTGCAGTGGTTACATTTCTCCTGAGTATGCAGTACACGGGCGTTTCTCTATAAAGTCAGATGTATTTAGTTTTGGTGTTATGGTTTTGGAGATAGTGAGTGGGATGAAAAACCGAGAATTCTGTCATGAAGACCATCGAGATAACCTTCTTGGACATGTAAGTAATGTTGCAATACTAAATCCAAATATTTTGACTTGAAGCTACTGACTTATATTTTAACAGCATCCTTCTAATACTTAAGTATGAATTTTGCTATGATCTAGGCATGGAGACTCTACAAAGAAAACAAGAGCATTGAGTTCATGAGTGAATCTTTACGCGGGTCAGCTGTTGTATCTGAAGTACTAAGATCAATACATGTTGCCCTATTATGTGTGCAACATTATGCAGAAGATAGACCAACAATGTTGTCAGTGGTTTTAATGTTGGTCAGTGAGAGTGCATTACCTGAACCTAATCAGCCGGCTTTTTTCACTGAACAAAGTAGTCCTCGATATGAGTCCCTTCCATCCGTTGATCAATGCACCATAACTCTAGTGAATGCAAGATAACACTTTATTTGTAGTTGTATAATGTTAGAGATTATGATTAGGCCTATTTGTTTCATATTAGATTATTTTGTTTACTAGTTTATAATAGGAACTTGTATCCATTGTAAACAGAGGAGGTTGAATGAAATACACAAATATAATCAAAGTTCCAAATATGATTACCATGACTATTTCATTACTCGTATAAAAGATCAATGCTAAACTTGAAATGTTAGGATACTATATGACTTTGGACCGTTTTACCCATTTGACCCGCTAAAAAATTAGCGACTTTACTCTTGATCAATATAAATAACCCAAACTAAAACTGCATTCTTTTTAGGTATGCAGATGCACACACATGCAAGATGTTTTGGTACAGTCCATATGAACACGTCTTAGAAAACTTTACCACTTCAACATTAGGAATCTTCATGGAATTTGAGAACCATATTTTATAATATATATATATTTTTTTTTTCAAATTTAGTGTATCCAGAGATTGACTTAATTGTATGCATACTAGCATTTGGTTTGACTTTTAAGACAATAATTGAATATTTTTTTGTGAAAACAGGCGGATCAAACCAACCAAAGACCCGTCTAACCCGGACCCGTTTGACCCATGTTCCCAAATAACACGTTTAAACGCATACCCCTTTAGGCCTGAAACCCGGTTCGCCTGTTACCCAACCAGCCCATTTTCCACCTCTTTTCTTCGAGTTCGAGAGTTGGTATAACATAAATACTACGTGGCCCACAGGTTGAATAATGAGTCACAAATGTAAATTGACCGTAACTGTGGTTGATAATTAATCATCATCACAACTGGCCAGATAGTCTAATTGGTAAAGACTTCCATTCAGTTGACTTTGACCGCTGGTTCAACCATTAGAAAATTTACCTCATATGAAATGTGGATTGCACTTTACTAAGATAAGCAAATATGTGAACCAGAACTTTGCTTAATGGAAAACCGTTCCTTAATTGTACTCCTCGTTATTGCTTTGATCTTATTCTTATCGGATTGCACTATACTAGATACCATATCTGCAAATCAAACAATCAAAGATGGTGAAACAATTGTATGCTCGATAACAAGCAGATGTTCATATAACTGTATCATGTTCCTTGTTGTCCCCTTTTGATGGGTGTAAATATCAGTTCCTGTGCACATTCACAGTGACACAGACGCTGAATCCGTAAATTGTAGAGAATTAGAAAGCTATAGAGAATTAGAAAGCTACAAGGTTAATTACTGGCGCAAAACATACACCTTTTTACGAGAGATTAATTTTCATTTAGATTTTTTTTTTTTTGATAATGTGGTTAAGTTAGGTAAATAGTAAACCCTTCAATAAAGTGTAGTGTTTTGATATAGTATATATCTTGTGAGTTTAATTTTCCAGATATATTTACAGCCATATTCGTTTTGAATCTTATTAAGTAGTATGTTTTTATGTTCGACACTTTTAGCGTTCTTTTAAATATTCTGCCATTTGACCCATTATCAAAGGAACACAACCCAAATTAACCCGACACTCATCTCATATGCACATGCACAACAAATGCAAGATGTTCCAATAGTATATATGCATGCGTAAGAAGTCATGCAAAAATTACCACAAGAAAGTCATAGTTACTGTGAATATGTAGCAGCACATATTTGAAATTTACGGAGTGTCAATTAGTCAAACATATGTAGGAACTTTCTTGGAATTTAAGAACCATATGTTATGGTTTTTCAAAATTGGCGGGATCAAGAAGTTGAATTAGATATAACATGGTTTGACTGTTGCCCAAACTATAACTCTACTTGTATTATATCTTTTAAACTTCCAATGGATGTTCAAATTTGGCGTGCTGCATAAGGTACAAAATCTGAAAATTAAAACAATTGAAGAATCAAGAACGTAAAACCATTGTGAATGATGTTGATTATCCTTAGATTTAACCGAAAACCTTGTAAGTTATACATTCACGCCAGGTAGAATTTATATAAAACATAGCCCACATGTAAAACTTAAAACACCATTTAATTACGCCAGTTGTAAACGATACTGCTTGTGGTAAACACTTCTATTCATTTGACCCTGACTGCTGAATATTCAATCTAATCAAACGCGGTTTTCATGCAACTAAAATCAATAAAATGGTTAAACAATATTATGTTTTTATAAAAATCAATGGAGAACCACTACATACCTGTATTCTTCTTAATTACTCTTATCTTGCTCCTATCAAATTGTACTGCAGTAGATACAATATTTGCATATCAAGAAATTAAAGATGGTCAAACTGTTGTTTCTAAAGAGAAGATGTTTGAACTAGGATTTTTTAGCCCAGGTAAATCCAAGAATCGATACTTAGGGATATGGTACAAGAAGATATCAGAGGGTACAGTTGTATGGGTTGCAAACAGAGAGACACCAATAAACGATACATTGGGTATGTTTAAAGTTAGCAGAGAGGGAAACCTGCTACTTTTCAATGGTGGGAACAACATGGTCTGGTCATCCAATTCGATGGTATCGTTGAGGAGTAATAATACGGAGGAGGTCGTGGCACAACTTCTGGATAATGGTAATCTTATTTTGAGGGATAAAAGTTTAATTTGGCAAAGTTTTGATTATCCTGGTGACACAATATTACCAGGACTGAAATTTGGGAAGGATTTTGTAACCGGTATTGAGCGGTTCATCACATCTTGGAAGAGTCCTGATGATCCTTCTACAGGTGTGTTTACTAATAAAGTAGACACAAATGGATATCCACAAACATTGTCATGGCGAGGTAAAACATTAGTAGCAAGACTTGGACCATGGAATGGTCTCGGGTATAGTGGCTTTTTTTATGAAACACCAAATCCAATTGTATCAGCTAAGTTTGTAGTTAATCAGGAGGAAGTATATGAAAAATATGAACTTAAGAGTTCGGTTTTTTTGAGGGTAGTTCTGACATGGGACGGAAAGACACTGGTTATGCACTGGATTGAGCGAATTCAAGAGTGGGCTGTGTATGCGGATCTTGCGGTAGATAGTTGTGGTCGGTTTGGACTCTGTGGTCCATATGGAAGCTGTAGGATTAACAAGCATCCACCCTGTACTTGTATCAAAGGTTTTGAACCAAAAATCTCAGAAGAATGGGATGCATCTGATTGGTCGAGTGGGTGTAAACGTAAAAAGCCATTGAAATGTGAGAATAGGGATGGGTTTCAGAAAATTTCCAGAGTGAAATTACCAGATACACGAAGGTCATGGTATAATTACAGTATGACTCTTGAAGAATGTGAGATGAAATGCAGAAAAAATTGTTCATGTACAGCTTATACAAGTTTAGATATCAGAAATGGTGGAAGTGGTTGTTTGCTATGGTTCGATGAGCTCATGGATATCAGAGAGTATGATTTAGATCAACATATCTACATACCAATGGCTGCTTATGAGTTAGAAGGTACACGTGTCCTGACGAGCATCTAGTATCGCACACCGTTATATAAACATCAATGGTTTTATTGTACAATCACTGTGTTGTCGGTTTGTGAAATGAAACTTACCAACTATTGTCATTTCTTGATGAAAGGTCGCACGTTCTTCCCATTTGACTCCAACAGAAGGAAACGAGTATTTATCATAGTCCTGTCAACGTCATTGGTGTCTTCCGCTGTGCTGCTTTTGTCTGGACTATCATATGCCTTTAGAAAAACGCCTTACATGAAAGGCCTAGGTAACACAAATGGGTCATTTCTGCTTTTAATAGACCATATATTCTTTTTCTTTAGAAAGGAAATTTATTCACACACTTCTAACAAATCAGATTGTGTATGTCAGACGATACATTAATCAAACATATCATATTGTAGGAAACTGGGGTGGTGAAAGGCATAGAAGTCTGAAGATGGAACATCTTGATGATTTACAGTTTTTTAGCTTACGTAGACTAGCAAGGGCTACTGACAACTTCAGTGTCTCGAATAAAATTGGAGAAGGTGGCTTTGGTCCCGTTTACAAGGTAAATAGTTAATGTTTTTCAAATATAATGCAATGCTTATTAGTATCATGAATCGGAAATGTAAAAGTTAAAGAATATTGTAAGTTATTATGAACTCTAAATTATAATTATTTAGGGTGTTCTGGAGGATGGGCAAGAAGTAGCTGTGAAGAAGCTCTCAGAAACATCCCAACAAGGACTGGAGGAGTTCAAAAATGAAGTAATTTGTATTGCAAAACTTCAGCATCGGAACCTTGTGAAGCTTCTTGGATACTGCATTCATAGAAATGAACTAATTTTGATTTATGAGTATATGGCAAGCAAAAGCTTGGACTTGTATCTCTTTGGTTTGACTCCTATATGATTTCACTTAGTCTCTTTCTTTAATACTTCATAAAATCATTAGTTACCTTACTACAGACGAAACCAGAAGTTTGATGCTTGATTGGCCTAAGCGTTTTCGCATTATTCATGGGATGGCTCGAGGTATTCTATATCTACATCAAGACTCCCGATTTAAAATGATTCACAGAGACCTCAAAGCAGGTAATATATTGCTGGACAGTGATATGAATCCAAAAATATCGGACTTCGGCCTTGCTAGAAAGTTTGTAGGACATGATGCAGAAGCTAAGACAAACAAAGTGGTTGGAACTTAGTAAGAATCCATAATACGGGATCCATATACTTAAGTTTAACACATATTTTCTAAGACTAATAGGTTCGTTTTTATTTCATTTGGTTTCACTTTAATTTGCTGCAGTGGTTACATTTCTCCGGAGTATGCAGTACATGGGCGTTTCTCTATAAAGTCAGATGTATTTAGTTTTGGTGTTATTGTATTGGAGATAGTGAGTGGGAAGAAAAACAGAGAATTCTTTCATGAAGATCACAGTGACAACCTTCTTGGACATGTAAGTTACAATACTAATTCCAAATTTCTTGATCAGAAGCTACTGTTATTTATAAATTCTTTGAGTATCTACTGAAATATGTGTTTTAATTAAATCTAGGCCTGGAGACTCTACAAAGAAAACAAGAGTATTGAGCTTATGAGTGAATCTTTACGTGAGTCTTGCATTGTATCTGAAGTACTAAGATCAATACATGTTGCCCTATTATGTGTGCAAAATCATGCTGAAGATCGACCGGCTATGTTGTCAGCTGTTCTGATGTTGGTCAGTGAGAGTGTGTTACCTGAACCTAAACAGCCTGCTTTTTTCACTGAAGAGTGCTGTCATGAACTTGAGCATGATCCATCAGTTAATGAATGCACAATAACACAACTGTATGCTCGATAACAAGCAGATGTGAATTCTAGAAAGATGTTGAGACACCTATAATATGCTCTTCATTTTATCTTTTGATGTCACTCATATCTTACTAGTAGTTCCTTTGCAGACTGTTACACTTTTCTCCCCTTCAAGTCCCTTCATGTTTCCCCTATATTAAATCAACCCTAAATCATTTGTTGTTGTTCTTCTTTTCCGAAATAAATGAATAATATTTTTTGACACTACAAAAAAATAATTCATTCTGCACACTTTTTTTCCACACTTTTCAAAAGTGTGTAAAATTTTAGTAGTTTATTCTTAATGATGTATAAAAATTGGTTACAGTAATAAATGTGGAAAAAAAATCTGTATTCTTACCATCTTTACTATATATAATAGTATTAATGAAGGGCCATAGTTATAAATTATAATACTGAGACCAATAATTAACATGTATCCATTAAATGGAAATAATTCTCGAAATTGGTTTGACTTTTACCCAATGGAGCACCATTCTAATGAGAAAACAGAGAGAGTAAGTGAAATGGATATTTCATTGATTGATTGAAATGTGTGTGTTACAAGTGATTATATACACAAAGAACTTGGAGGGAAAACTCTAACTAACATATGGAAGAGTTGACCCTGCGTTGACTTTCTATAACTAAGCTAACAAAGCTACATTACAGTTAATAAGCTACTTATTTACATGAGATTACAATTAACTAAACATTTGAGATGGTGTGCATAGTTTGATGATATGATTGTGAAGACCTTCTTGATTGCAGCCTTGTTGTTGACTTTTTGGTTGACTTGGAGTCGCGTTTGGTAAAAGCATTTCATATGACTTTTGTGGTTCAAAGGTATTGCAAGGTAACCTGTTTGATAAGGTGATAAGTAAGTTGGTTGCAAGTAAACATAGCCCAAAAGTGATATGGAAAATTCTTTGAAAATCTAATGGCTCTTGCAACTTCTAGTAGGTGTCTATGTTTCTCTCAAACACCTCTGGCATTCATGTTGAGGTGTATGTGGACATGAGGTTTGATGTATTATGCCATTTGCCTTGAAAAATTCAGAAATGTGAGTGATTGAGGAATTCCTGTGTCCAATTGTCACTTCTCACTGTTTTGAGAGTTGTTTTGAAATGATTTAGAATGAAAGCATGAACATCTTATGGTGAATTGTGTGTGTTTGGGGTACAAGTATGTCCATGGCTCTGTAGATCCATAGTTAGGAAGTTAGTGAATTTTGTTGGACAGGTTGATGCTTATAAGGAACCCAAACATCATGTGAATTAGTTCAAACCATATGATTTTGCATTTGATACACTTTGAGAGGAAAGGTAGAGCATGTTGCTTTGCAATGAGGACAAACATTACATGTATGTACATTACAATCTTTTGAAAATGAAATGGACTTTTTTTTTGTAAACTGAAAATTGAAGGTATCCAAGCTTGAATGACCAGAGATCCAAATTGGTAGGTATTCACATGAGAATGGTTAGGAAGGTGGTAGCTTGGTTCCTGTTTGTACTGATGTAGAGACCATTATAGAGGTTGCATCGGCAACCTCTCTTGTGGTGGTTCGAAATAGCAGGCATGGTGTGAAAGGATTGATAAGGGTAGTGTTTGCTATTGCTCACAGAAGTAGATTATAGGCAAATGATGGAATATAAAGAACATTGTTAGGTAATGCTGAGTAATGTGCACTGAACTTGTGTGAACTGTGGTGTTTTTGTCCTTAGTGTAAAGTAACAAGAATTGGTTTATAAATTTGAATATATGCATTAGTGTTAAGGGATATGCAATACATGATCAGTGGCACCATATCTACCCCATAAGTACCTTTGCTTAAATTAGAAGATGCAGATGAATTTATAATACTACTTGATGTGGAGGCATTAATCTTGTAGTTTTGGAGTAAAGTGGCAAGATTTTGGGTATACCTTCAGGTGACATGTATGGCATAGCAGAAGCTCTTTGTTGCCTGCATCATGAGCATCATTTGTATCAATTGGTTCTGAGCTTGTCCATTTTGCCCATTGCATCACTTACCTGAAGTACTAGCCCTCTGTATTCACCACCCTGAGCACTGTCATATTCACTGTTCTATTCCCTGAGTAACTCTTGAAAACCATTTGGGTTTTGGTTTGAAGGTTTAAACTTCCCATGAGTGATGACCCCACTGGATACCACCAATTGAATCATCTTCCTTGTACATGCCTTCTTATATTGCATTTCTCACAAATCACCCCTTCTTGAAATTGCTTCTCCTTGCTGCATTATTCTTTGCCATTTCTCTCTTGTTGATATGTGTTAACTTTACTACTTGAATTCATGTATTGTGTTTCTTGAGTTGTTGGATTGTGCAAATGCTGTGGTGGATGGATCTTGATGTGTTGCTCTCTTTGTTCTCCCTTGCCTGATCATGCTGTATGCTTACTAGAACAGTGCATAGGACCATTACAGAATTTGATCTCTATGTGGACAAACATTCACCAATCCCATCAAACTAGAATCAATCGTTTTCTCTGCTCTTTCTCCATTCTAACCCTTCATTCTCACAATTGCAAGTACAAACAAACAGATAAGGTGCCTCTAAGATCATTTCTCAAGGCCCTTGAGTTGATTGTAATTTAATGAGCTTGTTTTGCTTAATGAAACTTATCATGAGTAAGTTGGTAGATTCTATGCATAAGTTAGAGTATAATGCTCTTGTAATTCTTCACAAGAGCACTGACAAGTTCACATAGTTCAAAGAATTCTATTTGTTCATCCTAGTGTATTCAGAGATCCAAGAATTACCATATCATCAGGTCTTTCCAAATAGCCTGAGTTCTGACTGATCAATGGATTCTCATATTTCACCATCAGCACAATCTTGAGCTTGTTTTAGCACTGAGAGCAATCCATCATTTGATCTTTCCAAGAATCATAGTTTCTGAACCACTTTACTTTTAGAGTGATGAACCAGATGTCAGTGTGATGTAGAAGAGAGGATGATTAGTGAGTGATGTCATGAGGTGTTTGTGTGTGTTTTGGTGTTCATTAGGTTTTCTGTGTTAGGCATGATGATAATGATGTTTGTGTGGTTTTGTGGTGATTTGTGATGTAGATTGATAGAATCGTACAATTTGTTATGAGATGTCGGACTCTGGTGTTGCGAAAGTTTATCGAATTTGTTAGATTGACGGAGTTTGTTAGAAGTGGGTGGAGTTGGTTGAGGTTTTTAGAGCCATTGGCTCTGATTACCATAATGCTTTCCAATGAGGTGTTCTAGGATTGTGACTGAACTGACTTAAGGCATGAGCAGCATAAGAAAGATCTGGTCTTGTAAGAGTGAGATAAAGAAGCTTGCCAACCAGAGCTCTGTACTTTGAAGGATCAGCCAATAATTCACCATCTGTGTCATTTAACTTCACAATAGGATCAATGGGTATATGTGAAGGTTTAAGATCTAGTACCCCTGCACTGTGAATGAGCTCAAGTGCATACTTCCTTTGGGACATTGTGATGCCTATGGAGTTTCTTAGAAATTCAATACCTAAGTAGTAATTGAGACTACCTAGATCCTTTATACTGAATTCCAAGTCTAGCTGGTGTTTGATGTGTGATATAAGTTGTGGATTGTTGCCTGTGAGGAGAAGATCATCAACATATATCACTAAAGCTAGAAAATCCTTTCCTTTCTTGTATGTGAGTAGAGCTGTGTCTGCAAAGCTTTGAACAAATCCTTTTTGAATTAAAAAAGTGGTGAGTTTGGTGAACCATTGTCTATTGGCCTGCTTGAGACCATATAAAGACTTCTTGAGCTTGCATACAGGGTTTGGGATGTTGGAAGTATTCTTGTAACCTTGGGGAAGGGTCATGTAGACATCTTCATTCAAATCTCCATAGAGAAAGGCATTGTTGATGTCTAATTGAGCTATGTGCCAGTTATTATAAGTAGCAATGACTAGAAGAGTTCTAACTGTGACCATCTTAGCTACAGGGGCAAAAGTTTCTGTGTAGTCTATTCCTTCCTTTTGTGTGTACCCTTTAGCTACCAGCCTAGCTTTGAATCTTTCTATTGTGCCATCTGACTTATACTTTATCCTGAATACCCATTTGCTACCAATAGCTGTCTTACGTGCTGGAAGGGTAACTAATGTTAGTTTTATAGACATAAATTAATAGATGTGTGTTAGGATCGAACTCGAGATCACGGGATTGCACACTTTACGTATGAAGAGTAAATGAATAATAATTATTATAAATGTTAAGAATAATTATTAATAAACAAAACATGTAACGATCGTTAGTATTTAATGGAAAAGGCTAACGACCGTTAGACGAATAAAAGGAAAGTAATATTTGTGAATAATTGGAAGGTCAAGAAGGTTCCGGAATCCCTTGGGAACCCTAAACCGATCGGCACACAAAGGAGGCACCTCCTTTGTGACTTGGACTCCAAGTTACTTCACCTATATAAGCAAACTCAATGTTATTTGTTCCATACACTTGTACACACAATAATCTTGAGTTTTCTCTTTTCTTTTCTTGTTCCTAAATCGATCAAACAATCCCTTTATCAAAGGGATTCGATTTTTGTCTTCTAAAATTGTTTTGTTATTCAATTACTTGCATAATCTTTTACTTGAAGTAGTACGTGTGTACAAGAACGTGAATCAAACACACTATTGTTTGATTCTTGGATTGAATTACAAAAAGGTAAGGGGTAATTGTTATAATCCACATAAACCCTAATTAGGGTTCTTGAATTGAAGATTTGCTCTAATTGATTCTTGTTCGGGCTAGAATCAAAAGGTACACTTACTTTTATGTTTGGTTAATTAATTATGCATTATATGATCCTAATTGCTTCCGCTATGCTTACTTGATGCTTTTATTTATATATGTATGACATGAGTATAAAATTACAACAACTACAACCCAAGTGTTGTTGGTTTCTAATGCATGTAACTCTTTATCCATAGCATCTATCCATTTTAAGTGTTTGGCAGCTTGAGTATAAGAATGTGGTTCCACTGTCTTGTTAATGTTGTTTATGAGATGTCTGTGTTCTGGTGAATGAATGTTATGATAATTAATGTATTTGGAATGGTGAAATTTTGTGACTGAGTTAGTTGTGTGTTTGGATTTGGAAACATTGACATAAAAATCATTGAGTTTGGTAGGTAGTTTGGTTGTTCTGGTTGATTTCCTTAGTGGTGGTGGTGATGATGAAGTATTAGATGTAGCTGATGGTGATGGTTCTGATGTATGTGAATGTGGTGATGTATTGGATGGAGTTGAGGTTGAAGGTTCAGATGTAGGTGATGAAGGAGTGTTAGATGAATCTGCATCATTGTGAGGAAAAGGAGATAATGTGGTGGAGTTGTTGGTAGCTGAATCAGTGTCTAACTCTGGTTGGGTTGATGGATTAGAAGGTGTAAATGTTGGTGTAGGAGATGGTGTAGGTGTAGATGAAGGTGTAAAGGTTGGTATGTTTTGTGGTTCAGGAGAGATAGGTGTAGATGATGGTGAGGTGTTTGCAGGTTTGTGAGCAAAAGGTAAGATGTGTTCATGAAATCTAACATGCCTGCTAACAAATGTTTTATGTGTTTGTGGATCATATAAAATATACCCTTTTTGTGTGGTTGGATAGCCAATGTAAATACAGGGTATGGACCTTGACTCAAATTTATCCGATGTGTATTGATGAGCATAGGCCTGACAACCTAGAATTCTCAAATGATCAAGTGAAGGAGGTGTTTGGTAAAGCATTTCATATGGACTTTTGTGGTTCAAAGGTTTGCAAGGTAACCTGTTGATAAGGTGATAAGGTAAGTGGTTGCAAGTAAACAATAGCCCCAAAAGTGAATAGGAAAATTGGCTTGAAATCTAATGGCTCTTGCAACTTCTAGTAGGTGTCTATGTTTTCTCTCCACTCTGGCATTCTGTTGAGGTGTATGTGGACATGAGGTTTGATGTATTATGCCATTTGCCTTGAAAAATTCAGAAAGTGAGTGATTGAGGAATTCTGTGCCATTGTCACTTCTCACTGTTTTGAGAGTTGTTTTGAAATGATTTAGAATGAAAGCATGAAACATCTTAATGGTGGATATTGTGTGATGTTTTGAGGGTAACAAGTATGTCCAAGTGGCTCTTGAGTAGTCATCACAATAGTTAGGAAGTAGTGACATTTGTTGACAGTTGAATGCTTATAAGGACCCCAAACATCAATGTGAATTAGTTCAAACAATGATTTTGCATTTGATACACTTTGAGAGAAAGGTAGAGCATGTTGCTTTGCAAGAGGACAAACATTACATGTATGTACATTACAATCTTTTGAAATGGAAATGGACTTTATTTGTTGTAAAACTGAAAATGAAGGGTATCCAAGCCTTGAATGCCAGAGATCCAAATTGGTGGTATTCACAGTGAGAATGGTAGAAGGTGTAGCTTGTGGTTCCTGTTGTATGATGTAGAGACCATTATAGAGGTTGCCATGTGCAATCCTCTTGTGGTGGTCCTGAAAATAGCAGGCAAATGGTGTGAAAAGGATTGATAAGGGTATGTGTGTGCCTAATTTGCTCACAGAAAGTAGATTATAGGCAAATGATGGAATATAAAGAACATTGTGTAGGGTAATGGCTGAGTTAATGTGCACTGATCCAACTTGTGTGACTGTGGTGTTTTGTCCATTAGGTAAAGTAACAAGAATTGGTTTAGTACAGATTTGAATATTATGCATTAGTGTTAAGGATATGCAAACATGATCAGTGGCACCACTATCTACTACCCATAAGTACCTTTGCTTAATTAGGACAGATGCAATGAATTTATAAGTACTAGCATTGATGTGGGAGGCAATTAATCTGTATGTTTTGGTAGTAAAGGTGGCAAGGATTTTGGGTATACCTTCAGGTGACATGTATGGCATAGCAGAAGGCTCTTTGTTGCCCTGCATCATGAGCATCATTTGATTCAATTGGTTCTGAAGCTTGTCCATTCTTGCACTCATTGCATCACTTGAACCTGAAGTACTAGCCACCTCTGTATTCACACCCTGAGCAACTGTCATATTCACTGTTCTATTCCCTGAGTACTCTTGAAAACCAGTTTTGGGTGTTTGGTTTGAAGGTTTAAACTTCCCATGAAGTGGATGACCCACTGGATACCCAACCAATTGATATCATTCTTCCTTGTAATGGCCTTCTTTATTGCAATTTCCACAAATCACCCCTTTCTTGAAATTGCTTCTCCTTGCTGCATTATCTCTTTGACCATTTCCTCTTTGTTGATCTGAATTGTAACTTCTACCATACCTTGAATTCCCAGTGTAATTGTTTCTTGAGTTGTTGGATTGTGCAACAAATGCTGTGGATGGTGGAATCTTGATTGTGTTGCCCTCTCTTTGCTTCTCCTCTTGCCTGATCATGCTGTATGCTTTAGCAACAGTTGGCATAGGACTCATTAACAGAATTTGATCTCTAATGTTGGCATAACATTCATCCAATCCCATCAAAAACTGAATCAATCGTTTTCTCTGATCTCTTTCTCCATTAACCCTTCCATTCTCACAATTGCAAGTACAAACAAACAGATAAGGTGCCTCTAAAGAATCATATTCATCCCAAAGGCCCTTGAGTTTGTGATAGTAAATTTCAATGGAGACATTGTTTTGCTTTAACTGAACTAAATCATGAGTAAGTTGGTAGATTCTATGGCCATCAAGTTGAGAGTAATGCTCTTGTAATTCCTTCCAAAGATCACTAGCAGAGTTCACATAGTTCAAAGAATTACCTATTTGTTCATCTAGTGTATTCAAGATCCAAGAAATAACCATATCATTGGTTCTTTCCCAAATTAGCCTGAGTTCTGAGTTGATCAATGGTTCTTCATATTCACCAGTCACAATCTTGAGCTTGTTTTTAGCACTGAGAGCAATCATCATTGATCTTTTCCAAGAATCATAGTTATCTGAACCAGTTAGCTTTTTAGAGATGAGAATGAGACCAGGATGGTCATGTTGATGTAGAAAGAGAGGATGATTAGGTGATGTGATGTCATGAATGGTGTTTGTAGTGGTGTTTGTGGTGGTTCTATTAGGGTTTTCTGTGTTAGGCATGATGATAATGATGTTTGTGGTGGTTTTGTGGTGATTTGTGATGGTAGTTGATCAGAATCGTAACAAATTGATTATGAGATTGATCGGAAACTGCTGGTGTTGCCGGAAAGTTAATCGGAATTTGTTAGATTGACCGGAGTTTGTTAGAAGTTGGGTGGAAGTTGGTTGAGGAGTTTTTAGAGCCCATTGGCTCTGATACCATAATGAGAAAACAGAGAGAGTAAGTGAAATGGATATTTCATTGATTGATTGAAATGTGTGTGTTACAACTGATTATATACACAAAGAACTTGGAGGTAAAACTCTAACTAACATATGGAAGAGTTGACCCTGCGTTGACTTTCTATAACTAAGCTAACAAAGCTACATTACAGTTAATAAGCTACTTATTTACATGAGATTACAATTAACTAAACATTTGAGATGGTGTGCATAGTTTGATGATATGATTGTGAAGACCTTCTTGATTGCAGCCTTGTTGTTGACTTTTTGGTTGACTTCATGGTTGCAGTCATGTTCTGTATTATCTCCATTACATTCCATACCAATAATGTTCTTCAATGGTTACTATAAGTAGTAATGATCCAGAGGTGGTGGTGCAGCTTCTGAATACCGGAAATCTTGTTGTGTCAGATAGAAGTAGCACAAACAAATAACTGATTTGGCAAAGTTTTGATTTTCCTACTGACACATTGCAAGCGGGAATGAAGATGGGAAAGGATCTAATGACTAGTTTAGAGAGGTACCTCACATCCTGGAAGAGTCCTGATGATCCTTCTATAGGTATGTATACTACTAAGATAGACACAAATGGATATCCACAGATATTTTGGGGAGCAACATAACGTTTTACTAGCGAGACTTGGACCATGGAATGGTCTCGGGTTCAGTGGGGCTCCTTCTGATTACCAAATGAGTATGGATTTTCAAAAGAATCAGGACTGAAACTTCCAGACACACGGAAGTCGTGGTATAATCAAAGCATGTCACTCGGAGAATGTGAGATGGCGTGCAGAATCAATTGCTCTTGTACAGCTTATGCAAGTTTATGTATCCGAAATGGTGGAAGCGGATGTTTGCTATGGTTTGACGAGCTGATGAATATCAGAGAGTTTGTTGTAGGTCAACATATTTATGTATAAGAATGGCTGCCTCCGAGCTAGCAGGTACACATTAGCTTGAATTGTGATAACTTTGAGTTTTCAGCTTATGAACTGACGCTTAGCAAACTATTATCATTTGTAAATGGCAGGTCTTATGGTCAACAAAAAGAAAGAAGTAATCACAGTGGTTCTACCAATTTTGTCAGTCGCACTAATTCTGGCTGTTGTAGTGCGTTCCTATAAGAAAAGAAAGAAAAGACTGCACATGAAAAATGGGGGTAACACAAACTATGAAGCATAATAAAAGTACTCTTTCTATAAACCCGGCGAACTATGAAGCATAATAAAAGTACTCTTTCTATAAACCCGACCAACCTGACCCAAACATGAGATCTTTTTTCTTCATATTTGGGACAATGTTAGTTGGGTCATGTTGGTTGGGTTCGGGTCAATTCGGGTCGGGTCAAGGCTAAAATAATATACCCGAACCCGGCCCTACTTGAATTCAGGTAAGCCGGGTTCGTGTCAATTTGGGCCGGGTCCACTCGGTTCGGGACCATCCGTGTTTAGGTCAACTCAAATATGCATAAACTTTAAAAATTGCCTATTTGTACTTGTTTAAATAGATAATTTATAAAAAATGTATTAAAAGTATTTTTATAAAAAACCCTTACTTGGGTAATCGGGTCGACCCGAACCTGAGTTAGCCAAATATTTTTAACCCGACACCCACCCTATTTAGTATTCGGGTTACTCGGGTTGACCCGAATAACCCGAATGAATTATTGACCAGAGTAACCCGACATGAAAAAGTTTAATCGGGTTCGGGTTAGGTTAGATTTTTTGACACCCCTATTTTGGAGTGTATGTTTAAGTTTATTGGCCAAGTGTTTGGGGATATTGGCATGTTATTGGACCTATATTCCCAAATAAGACGCTTAAACGCGGACCCCTTTAGACCTGAACCCGGTTCGCATGTCACCCAACATGCCTATTTTTCACCTCTTTTCTTTGAGTTTGAGAGTTGGTATAACATAAATACTACACGGCCCACAGGTTGAATAATGAGTCACAAATGTAAATTGACCGTAATAGGTGGTAATTTATGCCCAAAATAAAAAAAATAGGCTAATTTTGGCTACTTAATAAAAGACTTGGACACATTTAACCCCGCTTTTTTTTTAAAAAAAAAAATTGGCATATTTAGCCCATTGAAAAGTTAAATGGGCACATATTTTCTCTTAATTGGAAAACATTATAATCATTTTTAAAGAAAAATTTTATATAGTATATTTAATTTTTTAAATATAAATGAAATATTACGTTTAATGAATTTATTTCGTCATTTTTGGTCTTCAATAAAGCGATTTGTATATCATGTGCCCGTTTGGCCCGTGCCCGTATAGCCCGTGCCCGTTCTAGCCCGTGCCCATGCCCGCCCGTTTTGCCACCTCTTGATCACAACTGGCCAGATAGCCTAATTGGTAAAGACTTCCATTCAGTTGACTTTGACCGCTCAGAGTTCAACCATTTGAAAATTTACCTCATTCGAAATGTGGATTGCTTAATGGAAAACCGTTCCTTAATTGTACTCCTCGTTATTGCTTTGATCTTGTTCTTATCGGATTGCACTGTAATAGATACCATATCTGCAAATCAAACAATCAAAGATGGTGAAACAATTGTATGCTCGATAACAAGCAGATGTTCATATAACTGTATCATGTTCCTTGTTGTCCCCTTTAGATGGGTGTAAATATTAGTTCCTGTGCACATTCACAGTGACACAGACGCTGAATCCTTAAATTGTAGAGAATTAGAAAGCTACAAGGTTAGTTACTGGCGCAAAACACACAGCTTTTTACTAGAGATTAATTTTCATTTAGATCAATTTTAGTTTTTTTAATTTTGGGTATCAAAGTATAGTGTGTGGGTAAGTTAGGTAAATAGTAAACCCTTCAATAAAGTGTAGTGTTTTGATACAGTATGTCTTGTGAGTTTAATTTTCCAGATATAGTTGCAGCCATATTGGTTTAGAATCTTATTAAGTAGTATGTTTATACGTGATGTTCGACCCTTGTAGCATTCTTATAAATATTCTTCCATTTGACCCATTATCAAAGGAACGAAACCCAAATTGACCCTATACTCATCTCATATGCACATGCACAACAGATGCAACATGTTCCAATACTATATATGCATGCGTAAGAAGTCATGCAAAAATTACCACTACAAAAGTCATAGTTACTGTGAATGTTTATCAGTGCGTATTTGAAATTTATGGAGTGCCAATTAGTCAAACACATGTAGGAACTTCCTTAGAATTTAAGAACCATATGTTATGGTTTTCAAAAGCGGGATCAAGAAGTTGAATTAGATATAACTTGGTTTGACTGTTGCCCAAACTATAACTGTACTTGTATTATATCTTTTGGACATCGAATGGATATTCAAATGTGGTGTGCTGTATAAGGTACAAAATCTGAAAATGAAAACAATTGAAGAATCAAGAACGTAAAACCGTTGTGCCTTATGTTGATTATCCTTAGATTTAACCGAAAACCTTGCAAGTTATACTTTAACACTAGGTAGAATTTATATAAAACATAGCCCACATGTAAAAGGTAAAACACCATTTAATTATGCCAGGTGTAAATTAGGAGGAAACTGGGTCCTAACTGCGAAATGACCTTGTCTGTGGTAAAGACGGGTAAAGACTTCCATTCATTTGACACAGACGGCTGAAAATTCAATCATTTAATTAAATCTAATAAAACATGGATTTCACGCTACTAAAATCATGTTTTTAGAAACATCAATGGAGAACCACTCTATACCTGTATTCTTAATTACTCTCATCTTGCTCCTATCAGATTGTACTGCATTAGATACAATATCTGCAAATCAAGAAATTAAAGATGGTCAAACTGTTGTTTCTAAAGAGAAGATGTTTGAACTAGGATTTTTTAGCCCGGGTAAATCCAAGAACCGATACTTAGGGATATGGTACAAGAAGATATCAGAGGGTACAGTTGTATGGGTTGCAAACAGAGAGACACCAATAAACGATACATCGGGTATGTTTAAAGTTAGCAGAGAGGGAAACCTGCTACTTTTCAATGGTGGGAACAACTTGGTCTGGTCATCCAATTCGATGGTATCGTTGAGGAGTAATAATACGGAGGAGGTCGTGGCACAACTTCTGGATAATGGTAATCTTATTGTGAGGGATAAAAGTCTAGTTTGGCAAAGTTTTGATTATCCTGGCGACACACAATTACCAGGAATGAAAATGGGGAAGGATTTTGTAACCGGTGTAGAGCGGTTCCTCACATCTTGGAAGAGTCCTGATGATCCTTCTATAGGTGTGTTTATTTGGAAAGTAGACACAAATGGATTTCCACAAGCATTCAATTGGCGAGGTCAAACAATAGTATCGAGAACTGGACCATGGAATGGTGTCGGATATAGTGGCTTAATTATTGACATGCCAAATCCAATTTTCTCAACTGAGTTTGTAGTTAATCAGGAGGAAGTATATCAAAAATATGAACGTAAGAGTTCGATTTTTTTGAGGGCAGTTCTGACATGGGACGGAAAGACACTGCTTATGCACTGGATTGAGCGAATTCAAGAGTGGGCAGTGTATGCGGATATTGCAGTAGATAGTTGTGGTCGGTTTGGACTCTGTGGTCCATATGGAAGCTGTAGGATTAATAAGCATCCACCCTGTACTTGTATCAAAGGTTTTGAACCAAAAATCCCAGAAGAATGGGATGCATCTGATTGGTCGAGTGGTTGTAAACGTAAAAAGCCTTTGAAATGTGAGAATAGGGATGGGTTTCAGAAAATTTCCAGAGTGAAAGTACCAGATACACGAAGGTCATGGTATAATTACAGTATGACTCTTGAAGAATGTGAGATGAAATGCAGAAAAAATTGTTCATGTACAGCTTATACAAGTTTAGATATCAGAAATGGTGGAAGTGGTTGTTTGCTATGGTTCGATGAGCTCATGGATATCAGAGAGTATGATTTAGATCAACATATCTGCATACCAATGGCTGCTTATGAGTTAGAAGGTACACATGTGTCCTGACGAGCATCTAGTATCGCACACCGTTATATAAACATCAATTGTTTTATTGTACAATCACTGTGTTGTCGGTTTGTGAAATGAAACTTACCAACTATTGTCATTTCTTGATGAAAGGTCGCACGTTCTTCCCATTTGACTCCAACAGAAGGAAACGAGTATTTATCATAGTCCTGTCAACGTCATTGGTGTCTTCCGCTGTGCTGCTTTTGTCTGGACTAGCATATGCCTTTAGAAAAACGCCTTACATGAAAGGCCTAGGTAACACAAATGGGTCATTTCTGCTTTTAATAAATCATATATTCTTTTTCTTTAGAAAGGAAATTTATTCACACACTTCTAACAAATCAGATTGTGTATGTCAGACGATACATTAATCAAACATATCATATTGTAGGAAACTGGGGTGGTGAAAGGCATAGAAGTCTGAAGATGGAACATCTTGATGATTTACAGTTTTTTAGCTTACGTAGACTAGCAAGGGCTACTGACAACTTCAGTGTCTCAAATAAAATTGGAGAAGGTGGCTTTGGTCCCGTTTACAAGGTAAGTAGTTAATGTTTTTCAAATAGAATGCAATGCTTATTAGTATCATGAATCAGAAATGTAAAAGTTAAAGAATATTGTAAGTTATTATGAACTCTAAATTATAATCATTTAGGGTGTTCTGGAGGATGGGCAAGAAGTAGCTGTGAAGAAGCTCTCAGAAACATCCCAACAAGGACTGGAGGAGTTCAGAAATGAAGTTATTTGTATTGCAAAACTTCAGCATCGGAACCTTGTGAAGCTTCTTGGATACTGCATTCATAGAAATGAACTAATTTTGATTTATGAGTATATGACGAGCAAAAGCTTGGACTTGTATCTCTTTGGTTTGACTCCTATATTATTTCACTTAGTCTCTTTCTTTCATACTTCATAAAATAATTAGTTACCTTACTACAGACGAAACCAGAAGTTTGATGCTTGATTGGCCTAAGCGTTTTCGCATTATTCATGGGATGGCTCGAGGTATTCTATATCTACATCAAGACTCCCGATTTAAAATGATTCACAGAGACCTCAAAGCAGGTAATATATTGCTGGACAGTGATATGAATCCAAAAATATCGGACTTCGGCCTTGCTAGAAAGTTTGTAGGATATGATGCAGACGCTAAGACAAAGAAAGTGGTTGGAACTTAGTAAGAATCCATAATACGGGATCCATATACTTAACTTTAACACATACTTTCTAAGACTAATACGTTTGTTTTTATTTCATTTGGTTTCACTTTAATTTGCTGCAGTGGTTACATTTCTCCGGAGTATGCAGTACATGGGCGTTTCTCTATAAAGTCAGATGTATTTAGTTTTGGTGTTATTGTATTGGAGATAGTGAGTGGGAAGAAAAACAGAGAATTCTTTCATGAAGATCACAGTGACAACCTTCTTGGACATGTAAGTTACAATACTAATTCCAAATTTCTTGACCAGAAGCTACTGATTTATATAAATTCTTTGAGTATCTACTGAAATTTGTGTTTTAATTAAATCAAGGCCTGGAGACTCTACAAAGAAAACAAGAGTATTGAGCTTATGAGTGAATCTTTACGTGGGTCTTGCATTGTATCTGAAGTACTAAGATCAATACACGTTGCCCTATTATGTGTGCAAAATCATGCTGAAGCTCGACCGACTATGTTGTCAGTGGTTCTGATGTTGGTCAGTGAGAGTGTGTTGCCTGAACCTAAACAGCCTGCTTTTTTCACTGAAGAGTGCTGTCATGAACTTGAGCATGATCCATCAGTTAATGAATGCACAATAACACAACTGTATGCTCGATAACAAGCAGATGTGAATTCTAGAAAGATGTTGAGACACCTATAATGTGCTCTTCATTTTATCTTTTGATGTCCCTCATATCTTACTAGTAGTTCCTTTGCAGACTGTTACACTTTTCTCCCCTTCAAGTGTAACCAATCAAAAGTTGATAATGTACTTTTTCTTTGCGTGTGAAGAAACTTTTTCACTAGTAAATACACGTACATTTATACGTGACCATATGTTTTTTTTCTTCGCGTGTGAATAAACTTTCGTCACTAGTACAATGATAAACAAACAATTATTAAAGCATACACTTTAGCTCGATTATGATTTTATGCGACCACCTAAGCACATCAACATTATCAACTTGTATTCGTTTATACAGTGTTCATTCACATGTGAAAGCTTTATGAATATCTTCTGCATTTTCTTTAGCAACCCACACAAACCAGATGCATCTCAAACTTTTCTTAGTTGATAAAATCTATTTTCTCATTTGTTAACATTACTATGAAATTTCCTCATTTGTTAACAACCGTTAATAGAATTAGGCTAATATAAAAGTTAAAAACATATCAGACAATTAACCATCCTACTGAAGTTGAAACCAAATTAGTCATCTGTCATCCATTGGCAGATTGATTGAACTTTCCTTTCCCCATCATAGTAATCAGCAAACTCCATTAATCAACTTATCCCCTTGACATTTGTGAGGTTCCTCTCTAAAGCATCACTTCGTCCAACTTTAGTGATATATCTCTTCCAAATACACACGCGAAGAAAAAGTGTTAGTAGTTTATTAACACTTAATGATGTATAAAAATTGGTTACATTAATAAATGTGGGAAAAAAATCTGTGTTCTTACTGTCTTTACTATATATAGTAGTATTAATGAAGGGCCATAGTTATAATACTGAGACCAATAATTAACATGTATCCATTAAATGGAAATAATTCTCGAAATTGGTTTGACTTTTACCCAATGGAGCACCATTCCATACCAATAATGTTCTTCAACGGTTGCTATAAGTAGTAACGATCCAGAGGTGGTGGTGCAGCTTCTGAATACCGGAAATCTTGTTGTGTCGGATAGAAGTAGCACAAACAAATAACTGATTTGGCAAAGTTTTGATTTTCCTACTGACACATTGCTATCAGGAATGAAGATGGGAAAGGATCTAATGACTGGTTTAGAGAGGTACCTCACATCCTGGAAGAGTCCTGATGATCCTTCTATAGGTATGTATACTACTAAGATAGAGACAAATGGATATCCACAGATATTTTGGGGAGCAACATAACGTTTTACTAGCGAGACTTGGACCATGGAATGGACTCGGGTTCAGTGGGGCTCCTTCTGACTTACCAAATGATATTTATTCTGTGGAGTTTGTTGTTAATCAGAAGGAAATATACATGAAATTTGAACTTAAACTTTCAGTTGTTAAAAGGTTATATTTAAGATGGGACAGACAGACACTGAATTGGCATTGGATTGAGAGAATTCAAGAGTGGATCGTGTATACAGATACCGAAGTAGACTATTGTTATAGTTTTGAAATGTGTGGTCATTATGGAAGTTGTGTGACGAACAAGCATCCACCTTGTACTTGTATGAATGGTTTTGAACCAAAATTCCTGCATGAGAGGAAATCATCGGATTGGGCGAGTGGGTGTCAAAGAAAAAAGGCTTTGAATTGTGGGAGCGAGTATGGATTTCAAAAAGTATCAGGACTGAAACTTCCAGACACACGGAAGTCGTGGTTGTTTATAGGCCTTTGAGGGGAGATTTCCAGGATCAAATTGATCATAACAACTCATGCATACATCAAACAGAATCGAATAAAAATAGAAAAAGAAGATATGGGTTGAACCCTATAAACTGATATTGATATTAAGAAAGGGTTAATTTGTTTTACAGAATTCCTAAACTATATATACCGATGAAACGACACCATAGAGAAGAGGTGTATACCGTTTCCTGTAAAAAAAGTAATCGACATAATGCTAAAAACCTAAACGTTACAATGCTTAAATCCTAAACTAAATAACCGTTTTGCCTGATGGGTTGGTTGGCCCAAAAACAATAACTTGCAGGCTTTATTCTTTTGACCCATCTTGTTCTTTGGCATGTTAGACATTAAAAACGTCCAACAGTTCCCCCCTAATGTCGATATGCCAAAGTATTCTTCAATCTTCAAACCTGCAGTTTTTTTTATCTTCTTTGTCCTTGATGCCTTTTTAATCTTGATGTCTTATATCTTGTAGTTTGTTTGATACTTGTTTTTTAAGATCTTCTAATGTAAATCCAAAATGCTCAATCTGATTGTTCTTCTCATTGGGTTTGATCACATGATCTTCTCGACCTTTATGGCAATTTCCCTTGCCTTTTGAAACATGTCCATCTGTTCCAAAGTGTGATCCCCTTGCAGTGCTATAATAGCAATTGAAGATGTCCCTTCATTGATTGTAGCAGGTTTTGATCTATCACCATGTTCTTTGACAGGCCAAGTATCTTCTTCGAAAAATATCTTTACGGCTTTTGGTTTAAAGGAAAAGGAAAAAACCAACAAGCCTCTTCAAATTGCATCCATTATTTCCTTGGCAGCTCTCTTTTCTTCTGCGATTTTAAAAGCATCTCTTAATCTTGAATGATGATTGTAAACACATGATTTGATGTTGTTAGATCCCTTGAAGCTCTGATACCAATGTTTACAGGCCTTTGAGGGGAGATTTCCAGGATCAAATTGATCATAACAACTCATGCATACATCAAACAGAATCGAATAAAAATAGAAAAAGAAGATATGGGTTGAACCCTATAAACTGATATTGATATTAAGAAAGGGTTAATTTGTTTTACAGAATTCCTAAACTATATATACTGATGAAACGGCACCATAGAGAAGAGGTGTATACCGTTTCCTGTAAAAAAGTAATCGACATAATGCTAAAAACCTAAACGTTACAATGCTTAAATCCTAAACTAAATAACCGTTTTGCCTAATGGGTTGGTTGGCCCAAAAACAGTAACTTGCAGGCTTTATTCTTTTGACCCATCTTGTTCTTTGGCATGTTAGACATTAAAAACGTCCAACAGTTCCCCCATAATGTCGATATGCCAAAGTATTCTTCAATCTTCAAACCTGCAGTTTATTATCTTCTTTGTCCTTGATGCCTTTTTAATCTTGATGTCTTCTATCTTGTAGTTTGTTTGATACTTGTTTTTTAAGATCTTCTAATGTAAATCCAAAATGCTCAATCTGATTGTTCTTCTCATTGGGTTTGATCACATGATCTTCTTGACCTTTATGGCAATTTCCCTTGCCTTTTGAAACATGTCCATCTGTTCCAAAGTGTGATCCCCTTGCAGTGCTATAATAGCAATTGAAGATGTCCCTTCATTGATTGTAGCAGGTTTTGATCTATCACCATGTTCTTTGACAGGCCAAGTATCTTCTTCGAAAAATATCTTCACGGCTTTTGGTTTAAAGGAAAAGGAAAAAACCAACAAGCCTCTTCAAATTGCATCCATTATTTCCATGGCAGCTCTCTTTTCTTCTGCGATTTTAAAAGCATCTCTTAATCTTGAATGATGATTGTAAACACATGATTTGATGTTGTTAGATCCCTTGAAGCTCTGATACCAATGTTTACAGGCCTTTGAGGGGAGATTTCCAGGATCGAATTGATCATAACAACTCATGCATACATCAAACAGAATCGAATAAAAATAGAAAAAGAAGATATGGGTTGAACCCTATAAACTGATATTGATATTAAGAAAGGGTTAATTTGTTTTACAGAATTCCTAAACTATATATACTGATGAAACGGCACCATAGAGAAGAGGTGTATACCGTTTCCTTTAAAAAAGTAATCGACATAATGCTAAAAACCTAAACGTTACAATGCTTAAATCCTAAACTAAATAACCGTTTTGCCTAATGGGTTGGTTAGCCCAAAAACAGTAACTTGCAGGCTTTATTCTTTTGAACCATCTTGTTCTTTGGCATGTTAGACATTAAAAATGTCTAACAGTGGTATAATCAAAGCATGTCACTCGGAGAATGTGAGATGGCATGCAGAATCAATTGCTATTGTACAGCTTATGCAAGTTTATGTATCCGAAATGGTGGAAGCGGATGTTTTCTATGGTTTAACGAGCTGATGAATATCAGAGAGTTTGATGGAGGTCAACATATTTATGCAAGAATGGCTGCCTCCTAGCTAGCAGGTACACATTAGCTTGAATTGTGATAACTTTGAGTTTTCAGCTTATGAACTGACGCTTAGCAAACTATTATCATTTGTAAATGGCAGGTCTTATGGTCAACAAAAAGAAAGAAGTAATCACAGTGGTCCTACCAATTTTGTCAGCCGCACTAATTCTGGCTGCTGTAGTGCGTTCCTATATGAAAAGAAAGAAAAATCTGCACATGAAAAACAGAGGTAACACAAACTATGAAGCATAATAAAAGTACTCTTTCTATAAACCCGACCAACTATGAAGCATAATAAAAATACTCTTTCTATAAACCCGACCAACCTGACCCGAACATGAGATTTCTTTTCTTCATATTTGGGACATGTTAGTTGGGTCATGTTGGTTGGGTTCGAGTCAATTCGGGTCGGGTCAAGGCTAAAATAATATACCCGAACCCGGCCATACTTGAATTCATGTTAGTCGGGTTCGTGTATTTGGGTCGGGTCCACTCGGTTCGGGACCATCCGGGTTCGAGTCAACTCAAATATGCATAAAATTTAATAAAATTGCCTATTTGTACTTGTTTAAATAGATAATTTATAAAAAAATGTATTAAAAATATTTTTATAAAAAACCCTTACTTGGGTAATTGGGTCGACCCGAACCTGAGTTAGCCAAACATTTTCAACCTGACACCCACCCTATTTAGTATTCGGGTTACTCGGTTGACCCGAATAACCCAAGTGAATTATTGACCAGAGTAACCCGCCTGAAAAATTTTAATCGGGTTCGGGTCAGGTCGGATTTTTTGACACCCCTATTTTGGAGTGTATGTTTAAGTTTACTTTTGGACATACGAATTTAGGGGCTGTTTATTTTTTTTGTTAGCTAAGAGACAAATGGGTCCCACAGTCTCTTGCATCATCTTATTGGGGAGAGTCATATATTTCACACTCTCCAAATTAAGATGATTTAGTGGAATTAGTGGGCCCAAACAAGAAAAGTAATAATATTAAGTGGATGGCCCCATGTTCCCTCCACTAACAGAAAAAAAGAAACATAGCCTTAGTTGACTTAATACGGAGTATGTATTTTGTAAGTCTTTTAGTCTGATTATTCTTTTGTTTTTGTAGACTTATCTTCTATGTGTAAGTTATAATAAGCTTGTTAGTTAGTAAAAAATAAACCAATACACATAAGCTTAAACAAACTTATTGGTTTAAAAAAAAAAAAAAAAAAAAAAAAAAATCGCTCACTTTGATTTTCTCTTTCCCATGAAAATTTTATTTCTCGCTCCCGTTGAGGTCGCGTCAAGCCGTCAATGGATATTTTTATATTCTCAAACCCGATTAAACCGGCCTAAATAACACCCCATAGGTGTGCCACTGATATGCCCAATTAAATTACGGCTAGATCTAGCCGCAGGCGATGAGCACCTAGTGAGCCAAGATGTGGGATTGAACCCATGACCTGTTTCTTTAAAAGCCTTCCTTGACCGGTGAACTGGACGTTTGCGGTGGAGGAATGATACTATTGGAGCAATGCTCCAATGGTGGATGTGCTCAATTCTATCTACGAGTCTTATTTGTTCCCAATTTCGGATTGACTGTTATGTGGACATACTACCCAATTATAGTGTGTAATAAAGTTGTGTCATGTAGTGTTACATGTTCTTAACTAAGTGATTGTAGGTTCAAGTATTGCCTGAGTAAACTGTGTTAGATAATTGTTTGCGGTGGAGGAATGATACTATTTCTTTAAAAGCCTTCCTTGACCGGTGAACTGGACATTTGCGGTGGAGGAATGATACTATTGGAGCAATGCTCCAATGGTGGATGTGCTCAATTCTATCTACGAGTCTTATTTGTTCCCAATTTCGGATTGACTGTTATGTGGACATACTACCCTATTACAGTGTGTAATAGAGTTGTATCATGTAGTGTTACATGTTCTTAACTAAGTGATTGTAGGTTAAAGTGTTGCCTGAGTAAACTGTGTTAGATAATTGTTATAGTGCAACTATGTAATTGTGAAAAAACAGGTTTTTCCTATTCGGGTTATACGGGAGGGGCGATGCTTTTACTTAGATGTGTGCGGCGTAACTGCATTCTTTTGTGCCCGTTTCTGATCATTTCCTTTCACCTCAAATGTGTTGAGATGCCTTACCACTATAAGTTATTTGGTGGTGATTTGTGAGTATGTAATGATCTTTCTAAAAAAATGTTATATCGATGAATATTATATTAAACATTCTATATTTGTAACCTACTTACAGTTGCCAAATAAGTATGTTAGTATATAACAATATGTTAAACATGCTAATGATACAAAGAGTTGCCAAATAAATTTGTACCTAAGTATAGTTGGAAGATAAATGTAACGAAGAAATAATAAACTTTAAGCTCGCAAAAGTAATTCAATACTAATATAAGTTCCATTCATTACAAGACGACAGGTTACATGGATTTTACATATGAATTTGGAGACCGGTAGTGTATTTTAGTTTGGGAAAATTCCTTTAGGGATAATGACATCCCCAATGTTGTTGTGCCATGGGTCAGCCAAGTGAGTTGCCAAGTTCTCCAAGGGTCCGGTACCAGGGTAAGCCGATTGTTGCACAACGAAACCAACAAATGCCAACAACGCTAGACGTCCTGCATTTCAACAAACAAATCCGAAAACCCAATTAGGAATACATCAAATATACACGTTACTAATACAAGCTGAAAGGTCAAAAGGGTACTTTCTTCTATCATACCATTTTTAATCTCTTTGACCTTGTACTCGGCAAACGTTTTTGGGTCTTTTGAGTAGCCCAATGGGTCAAAAGCGCCACCGGGGTACTTTTTCTTTTCGGGGTCCTTTTCCATGCTCCTTTGGTGCTCTACGAAGGCAATGGAGACGAACTCTATGGCCAAAATTGTGGGTAGGGTACCCCATGGGACGGGGTTCCCTAGGTAGGTTGCTTGTCCTCCCGGGACAGCAGCCCATTCTTGTGCTTTTACCCAATTGCCCAAACCTAAAGCTTCAGGTAGCAAGATCCCTGGCTGCAAATTTGTAACATGTTAATACCCAATTTTATATGTTACATAAAATATTTATTAATTAAGTGTAATGGTCTTTAAATCACTTACAACAGCAAGCATAGCCCATCTGCAGTGAATGAGCTCGGACTCCTTGAACCTCTCGAGGTTCGATGGAACCTCACCTAGACGAAGTGGGTCGAACCCAAAGTCACTAAAACACACAATAACAACAGTTTAGAGAGTTGTTTTGGACCTCACCTAGACGAAGCAGGGAATAAAATAGAGAATACAACTTATAATTAATTACTTCTTTTTTCCTCAATAAAAGAACTTATGTTACTGGTCAAATATTGCCTTTTGGATATAAATGAATTTATATAAGTTGATACTTTAAACTATCTGTATAAAATATTTAAGCCATGTAAATATAAAACAGCAAACTATATTTTAAATTTTCGTTACCCGGGTGCTGATCCATCTAGGTAAGGTGGTCTAGGCTGCCCGGGCATCCAGTCCGCAGTCATAGAAACCCGAGACGCGTTGGTTGCAACTCCAGAAAGTGGCACGGCCGTTGCGAATCTCGACTTGGAAGAAGAGAACATGGATGGGCGGGCTACCGCGGCAATACCGCAACTCATCAATGTGTTAGAAGCCATTCCTAGAAACAAAATATGAGTCTAGAAACGAAATATTTAGTAGTAGTAGTAGTGTGATATTGGTTGATGAATAATGTTTTGTGGTGAGAATGGTATAACTAATAGGTAGAGATTTTTGGTGTGATGAATGGCAAAATCCATATGTTGATTTTTATTGGCTAAGTGTTTGGGGATATTGGCATGTTATTGGGCCACGTGGAAGGTTAATCCATTGAAAATGATTACATGGCAGGTGAGGGTGGTTTTGTAATATTGGTTTTTGTTGTTTGATTTTTTTGTGGTCATTTGGGTGGTTGAGGATTATTGCCATGAGAATGTAAAAAATCAAAGGTTGTGGTCATGAATGGATCCTTGTCTTTGCCATTTGTTCATCAAATATGCATTCTATCCGGTATCCATTTGTATTTGTATAATTGTATGTCATCTAAAGAGAAATATTTGTATTATTCTATATTCCTGAAATTGTACTTTGGCTATTAAACTGAGTATCAACTTGATAAAATTAAAGTTTTATTGCAAGATGTGTTACTAAATACTATCGTTATAATCGTCTTAACGAGTGATTTTGCGTTGTATTAGATCACGCCTATACATTTCGTAGTGAAAATATTAAGCAGTTTCAAAAGAAAAAAGTGACCAAAAAAAATAAGGTTTACAATTAAAATGATCAATCACCGGTGTGGTTGGAATTCACAGAACGAAACCAACGTGTTTTTAGTTCTTCAAAGTTTCTAACAAGTGTATGAACTTCCAAATTGGGTCAATCAAAAGCACTATCTGCTGTTGAAATCCATCTCAAGTTCATGATAATTGATTTAGCATACTTGACACTGATTACATACCATAATTAACTAATTAAGATGTTATTTGGGTCAGATGGGTCCAGTGTCGGGTTAATCCAGTTGGAGTTTAGTTTGTTTGGGTTTTGGATACCCCAATAAGGAAGCCCAAAATTGTTCAAACGACATTCATTTGCGTTAAATTAACTAACAACAATTGATTCGTGTAAATATTACATCTAATCTCAAGTTTTAATAACTTAACGTTATCTAAAACGAAAATGCTTACATCCGCATTGCAATTTGCATTTGAACAAAAACAGAATACATATAGCCTTTTTTTTAAATAAAAAAGTATACCACTGTTACAAGGAATTTATTGGAGTTTAGTCTGTTCAGGTTTTAAGTTCCCGGTATATACAAGTCGAAAATTGTTCTAAGCAAAATGCAGCCCGTTGCCCCGTTAAAACTGTTTGTTTTAGGCTTTTAGCACTACCACCTAATATGAGCCCAACAACATGTCTTGTTTAAGCCCAATAGAAGAGTCTTTTGGAACGAAAGTATTACAGTTTTCAGCTAAACTAATGCGCTTGAGCTATGAGTTTATAAAAGCTGGTTTTTATAACTCTATGAGAAAATAAATAAATTTACTCTTCTTAGGCTGAATGTAATAATACGACACCACGATCAACAGGGACGGAGCCAGGAATATACATTAGGGGGGGCTCAAAACTTTTTTTTTTTTTTTTTTTTTTTTTTTTTTTTTTTTTTTTTTTTTGTAAAAACATACAATTCTGTTTTATAAGCTGAATCGAGGTTTGAATCATTTGACATAGTGGTCCAGTGATATTTTTTCGGTAGTAAAAGACAATTACTTATCCGACGGTTCCTTAACTTATCTGACGCGACAAAATCGACCACTTAACATGTCAATTGGTAAAACGGTTTTATCGAGTTGGGTTACTACTACGACAAATAGTTAGGAAAAGGATGTAAAATTATGTACGTTTAAATTCTATAGTTACAAATATAATAGTGACTGAGCGGCATTTTTTTAACCACAACATTCTAAACAAACCGAAAAATTGTCAAATTCATGTAAACAAAGAAATTTTTTATAGTTTATGAAAAATTCACTTTTATAATAATAAACCACAAACCAAGTTAATGCTTCATCTTGTGATTCTTGTCCTATCCTCCTAGCCTCCTAGATAACACAATCACATAGAGAAGAAAAAAAAGACTTTGGACCTTACCCATATACATTTTGTCAATTACATTTCCCAATAACAAATATCACTTTTCACTTTTCTCTCTCACTGCAAATCTCTATCATCTTCTCCGACATACTATGGCCGGATTGCATAGCCATTTTTTTTTCCTTCTTTGCTTTTTCATTTAAATAAAACTAATCTAAGGTGGTTCTTCTCATATATATCTAAGGTAGTTGAGCTGGTTAGGGGGGGCCGAGCACTCTCCAGCCTCCCTACTGGCTCCGTCACTGACGATCAAAGCACATCAACGTCACCTCATTTTTGTCTCTCTTAAACCAATCAAATATTAGTAGTAAGAGGACCGCACTCATAACCAAAAACATACCCCCCACAAATTAAATAAAAACAAAAAACTCACACACAAACCAAACCATTTCATTCGGTCTGCAAATAGACCAAAACATTTGATTTTGGGGGAAGGGGACACGTTGGGTTTGGTTGAGGTAGATGGGGGACCAAACAAAATAGAGTAGATCAACCAAACAAAATGATCTTATTATGTTTAGTCTTGCTAACTTGTCCCTGAAAGTGGAGGTGCACATTTCGGTTATAAATCCAAAACCGAACCGGTTTCAAAACCGGTTTTGGTTCGAGTAAAATAGTCAAAAACCGGTTTTGACTTAAACTGGTTCGGTTGGAAACCGGTTTTGGACATGAAGAAGCGGTTCCATGACCCTGAACCGGTTCGATTTAAATTGGGTTAAACCTATTTGAGACCAAACCGGTTGACATCTAAACAGTTTTCACACCATCGGTTTCCGGTTTTTAGAAAAACCGGTTTCGATTTTTTCGTTTGGTTGGTTAAAAACCTATTCGGTTTGAATACACTTGCGTCTATTTTCTAATCTTTTAATTATAAAGATAGATTGTATTAAGAGCATTGGGTTTGGATGCTCGCCATCCCTCGCCGTCCTAGGTGGCAGCCTCGCCGAGCTCGCCGCCACACCACCACCCTCTCGCCGTTGGGCAGCTGCTCGTGGCCACGACGAGGAAATTATCTGACAAAAAGGCAGCAAAGGTTTACTTTTATTTGTTTTCTAAACTTTCATTTGTGTTTGTGTGTTTTTGTGTTTGTGTGTGTTTTTTTTTTCAGATCTATATTTTGGTCACTGTGTGTGTTTGGAGAAGATGACAACATTTTTTTTAACTGTGTGTGTATGTGTGTGTGTTTCGGTACAAAAATGGGTTTGTATTTTTTTTAAAGAATTTGGGTACAAACAAATGATAACGTCCTTTTTTTTATTTTTTTATTTTTTTTTTATTTTTTTTATCAGTTATTTTTTTTATAAAATGTGTTATTTATACTTTTATTTGAATAAAATGATTTTTTGTTATTTGAAAAATTGAAAATAAAAATAAAGTTGTAAGTAGTAGGGCCCAAATGAAGATGTTGAGATTAGTTGTTTAGTGAAGGGGGTTAGTTGTAAAGAGGTGTTGGGTGATGTGAGAGAACCAGTGTTCTAAAAGGCGCGCCAAGGCGCGAGGCGTGGCCTCGGCGCCACGAAATGGACCAAGGCGTGAGGTCTAGGCGTCGTGTGAAAAGGCGTGGAATAAGGCGCGAAAAGGCGTGCCAAGGCGCGCCTTATCGTATGGCGTGGCGCCATTTTTAGAAGGGTATGATGTGGACTTAAATTTTGGGCCTAGTAATTTCTAAACATAGTTCAAAATTTCACTTTATTTCTTATGCATATCACTTTTTGTAAGCTCACCTTTTGTAAACTCCATGGCTTAAATACTTTTTGTAAAAATATACATGGGCTTAAATATTTTTTCGCCGCCTTAGTCACGCCGCAAAAAACGCCATGGCTTCGCCATGGCGTGTAAGGCTTGAGGCGTGGCCTTGCCGCCACGCCACGCCTCACGCCATTTATAACATTGGAGAGAACCGATGCTCTAATTATAAACTAGTAATACAAAACTCAACATTGACTTATAAGGTTCAGTTTGGTGTCTTCTCAAGTCATCTACTCAGCACGTACTACACCATTGTACTCCAACCAACACTCGCGTTCAGCGGTTGCAAGCATAACCTGATATTTTAAAATTTGACTCGTGATGTAATCACATTACAAGTAAATAAAAATTACGTGAGATTATAGGAACTAGACGGGTCCTTGTAATCCTAAGCCCAACAAACACTTATATTTGGATTTTGAAACCAATCGACCAGAATTCAGATTCACGGTCAACTCTATCTCCGGTGAGCTCTCATTTTTCTTATATTTCTTATAGTGATTATATTTCATTAGTGCTTGATTTAATTAATTTCACAATGCTATTAGAGATAGTTGACAATTGTGTGCCTAACATATGTGGAGCTACCTCATTGGATTGTGAAGTAGTGGGCCCTGTTGTTACAACCGATGAAGTAGTGACATGCAATTTTAGGCATAAAATTAGGCCTAAAATTAGGTCTCCCAATCACTACTCTTAATTCAATTTACTTGTCTTCTCTGTAGAGTCTCCTCATCTACATAAGACAGAAATTTATATTTGTTGATTATACCAAGAGAGTGCTTTTTAAGTATCATTAACTTCAGTGGCGGACCCAAGGGGGTCACGGGAACCCCATGGATTTTTGCTCCGTAGTGTAATTATTTGTCAAAAGTCTTGATTTTTCCTAAATGAACGTGTCGGCCTTATTAATTTAATCTAAATGTCCAAGAAGGTTGTCGCTACAGTCTTCATGAGAGAATTCTCTGTTTTTCTTCCCACTATCTCTAACACCATAAAATGTTGTGCATAAATGATGGTCACTAATAAGACAAGAGTATGATGACAAATATTCTATAAAGATTAGATAAGTGGCTGCTTTATCAATGTGAAAAGTACCTTTTCTTTCAAAGTTCAGGACGGTTAATTTTATGTTTGTGTCATTAACGACTCCAACGAACCAGTTAACAATATAATAAGTGCCAAGAATATTAACCACTATTTAAACTTGTAAACTAGAAAAGCTTTGTAAAAACATTAACAAGAGTGTGTGTTGGTAATGATGCTAATAATGTTCCAACACCTATTAAACCGTCAGTTATAAATTTTCTTTTTGTTATGTTACATGTATTGAGCTGGACATATTTATATTGTTTTTTTTTTTTAGAGTTTTCGTGTTTGAGAAAATAAACTTTTATTGAAAAACGGCTTTGTTGCAGTGACAAAGATTAGTTTTAACTACTCCCGTTAAGGTTAAAAATTAAGCTTGGAGATATTAAGAACAAAGTCATATACATAGGCTATTCAATTGAGACCTCACTCCAAGGTACCCCATTATCATCCAATAAAATGTCACACATTACCATCTTGTTCTTGTTAAATGAGTTTGGTATAAGTTTCCACAAGAATAATTGAGGTTAGAAATTTGATGGTATCAACCTAAAACATATGCCTATTTGTGAAATTTACTAACAAAGGTACAGGTAAAGTGTTGTGGGTGTATGTACATGTGCTTGCTAACGTGCATACAACATTGTTATCATGTGTTCTTCAGCTGATGATGAAACAGATTCAGGTTCACGGCCACTCGCTTCAGTGACAAAAGCAGGTTGTTTTGGTTGAGGCAATGCTCCCTCTCCAACCAACATCAAAACCACTGACAACATCGTGGGCCTATCTTCTGCATGATGTTGCACACAGAGTAACCCAACATGTATAGACCTCAGTACTTCAGAAACAACACACGAGTCACGTAAATATGCACTCATGAGATTAATGGTTTTTCCTTCTTTGTAGAGCCTCCATGCCTGAATCAATCCCAGCTTCAGAATATTGAGTATGCTAAAAGTAAGTTACTTAAAGATATAATTACCGCTCTAACTTACATGTCCAAGAAGGTTGTCCCTGTGATCTTCATGAGAAAATAGTCTGTTTTTCTTCCCGCTCACTATCTCCAACACTAGAACACCAAGGCTGTATACATCTGACTTTGTAGAGAATCGTCCATGTACTGCATACTCAGGAGAAATGTAACCACTGGAACATAGTTAATTAGGATCTGTTTTTTTCCATCTTATGGTAAAACAAGTAATAGAATGTGAGTCTTACAGTGTTCCAACCACTTTCTTTGTCTTTCCAACGTTATCGAATCCTACAAACTTTCTAGCAAGGCCAAAGTCAGATATTTTTGGATTCATGTCAGCATCCAACAATATGTTACCTGCTTTCAGATCTCTATGAATGATTTGAAGGCGTGAATCTTGATGTAGATAAAGTATACCTCGTGCTATTCCATGAATAATGTGAAACCTCTGAGGCCAATCAAGCTGCGTACCTTCGGTTCCATCTGTCAAAATATAAACAAGTAATTTATTCCATCAATACTGATTCATCATTTGATTTGATAAGTATTTTAACAAAACCATGGAAGTGCTGAGAGATAAATTACCAAATATAAATGCGTCCAAGCTTTTGTTAGCCATGTATTCATAAATCAATAACATTTCATTTTCGTGAGTGCAGTATCCAAGAAGCTTTACAAGATTCCGGTGCTGAAGTTTTGCTATACAAATGACTTCATTTTTGAATTCATCAAGCCCNATTTTTGGATTCATGTCAGCATCCAACAATATGTTACCTGCTTTCAGATCTCTATGAATGATTTGAAGGCGTGAATCTTGATGTAGATAAAGTATACCTCGAGCTATTCCATGAATAATGTGAAACCTCTGAGGCCAATCAAGCTGCGTACCTTCGGTTTCATCTGTCAAAATATAAACAAGTAATTTATTCCATCAATACTGGTTCATCATTTGATTTGATAAGTATTTTAACAAAACCATGGAAGTGCTGAGACTCCTGAGAGATAAATTACCAAATATAAACTAGTTATAATGCCCGCGCACGCGCGGGTTTTTTTTTTTTTTTTTTTTTTGAAATAATTATTTAAAAATTTTAATCCTATTCTTATTTGCATCTTATCTATATTTTTTGTATTTATCTTCTACTTGTGTTGTGGATAAATATAAAATGTTAGCTAATAAGAAAATAATCTTTTTTTTTAAATATCTTATCTATATTTTTTGTATTTATCTTGTACTTGTGTTATGGATAAATATAAAATGTTACTTAATAAGAAAATAACCTTTTTTTTAATAAAATTATTACTAAATAAAGTATGGTTCCAATTTTTTAAAATGAAAAATTCCCAATAGGGGTTTTGTTTTATTATATAAAAGATGCGTCCAAGCTTTTGTTAGCCATGTATTCATAAATCAATAACATTTCATTTTCGTGAGTGCAGTATCCAAGAAGCTTTACAAGATTCCGGTGCTGAAGTTTTGCTATACAAATGACTTCATTTTTGAATTCATCAAGCCCTTGATGGGATGTTTTTGAGAGCCGCTTCACTGCTACTTCTTGACCGCCTTCCAACACACCCTAAATGAAAAAGGCTTAAAGGTTATGTACTTCTACTTACGTATATTTAGTGTTACATTTTTTCGTCATAAGACTGATAATATTCTGTTATATTCAGAAAAAGGACAAGTTACCTTGTAAACACTACCAAAGCCACCTTCTCCAATCTTATTATTTTCGCTGAAATCATCTGTGGCCTTAGCTATTTCATACAAGCTAAAGAAAGGTAGCTCATCAAGGTTTTCCGTCAGAAAACTGCTATGAGCATTGTCACTGTGTACCTGTTTTCCTACACAACAGTATGATCAATCTTTATTAATTACATGAAATTGACATTATTAGGAGCAACTACATATATTTCAAGACAAAGGTTTTCAATGCATAACGTACAATGTTCTTGCTTCAATTTTTCCAAGCTAAGAGGTGCATTGATATGACTTGAACTAATGGAACTCAAATGTAGAACAAAACGGTTATCCAAACAGTTGAATGATTCGGTTGCAATGTAATTCAATTGATCCAATTCACACAAGAACAGCTTGTTGAATTGCATCCAACTTGAGAGCAACTCTCTAAGCCGTAATATATATTTTACAATGTAATTCAGTTCTCCCTTTTAAATGGATTCTAACTAATATGAAATAAAAGGCCCCTGAAATATCTAATAGAAGCTGTTGACTCATTGTGTTAAAACCATCCTAACAGGCATATATGTGATTTCTCCAGAATTATACTTATAAATAAAGATAATAATTACTCCGTACTACTTTGTATTTTTTGAAAGCATGGAAAATTACTATTTTTTGTTACCTCGACCCTTCCGTTGAGACCTTTTTTTTCTCTCTCTGCAGGCATATGCTACCGCCATTATAAGAAGTGCCGCTGATGTAACTGACAGGACCGCGGTGAGTACTTTTTTTTCCAGGTTGAAGCTCGATTGACCTTTTGTTAATGGATACAATAATTAGGAAGGTTTGTGTGAATAAGTTTACAATTACTTATAAATAAAAACAATAAATGGCAAATGCAGTCTAACCTGCAGAATATTAGAATAACTTATAGTGACATATAGGACTATGAATATAGTAAATCATAATAAACTCAAATAAATCTTCATTCTATGTATTCGAATTGATTCAAGACCTTTCACTTTACGTACCTTGTGACTCAGAGAAAGCCATTCTTATGTAAAGATGTTGCTTTTCATCGTACTCTCTGATATCCATCAACCCACCAAACCACATCAAACATCCAGTTCCGCCATTTCTGATATCCAAATTTGCATAAGCTGTACATGAGCAATTTCTTCTGCAGGCCATCTCACATTCTTCTAGTGTCATGCTCTTATTGTACCATGAACGTCGTGTGTCTGGAAATTTCAATCCAGAAACTTTCTTAAAGCCATCTCCATTCCCACAATCTATAGGTTCTTTATGTTGGCACCCGCTCGACCAATCAGCTGCATTCCATTCTTCTTTGTCTGTTGGCACAAAACCTTCAATACAACTACAAAGTGGATATTTGTTTATGTCACAACTTCCATAAGCTCCGCATAATCCATAAATACTGCACGCATCAACAGCTGCATGCCCATACGTTATCCAGTCCTGGCCCCGCTCGACCCATTGCAAATACATTGTATCGCCATCAGACCTCAAAAGTGCTCTTAGTACATCTGTTGTATTATACTCGTACTTCAAATATATTTCATTCTGATTAATGATAAACTCAGGTAAACATAGTCGGTTAGGATCTTCTGCGGGCAAACTATCAAACCTGACACCATTCCATGGTCCAATCCTGACGCGTATCGCTGAACCTTTCATCTGAAATATCTGTGGATATCCATTTGTGTCCATCCTGTACGTGTATGGTCCTGGTGAAGGATCATTGTCACTTTTCCAAGATGTCAAATATGTTTCTATGCCTCTTACAAAATCCTTCCCGAATTTCATTCCTGGTATGAATGTGTTACCAGGATGATCAAAACTTTGCCAAATTGGATCTCGGCCTTTGTTACCTTTATCCCAGACAACAAAATTTCCATTATCCAGAAGCTGTGCCATCGGGTTCAGAGTTTTGACAGATAAAATGGAATTGGATGACCATATCTCAGTATTGTTACCATTTAGAATCTGTAGTGTTCCGTTGCTACTGACCTTGAGTATGCCTGATGTGTCGGTAATTGGTTTTTCCCTGTTAGCAACCCAGACAACAGTACCATTTGATATCTTCTTGAACCATATTCCCAAGTATCGATTCTTTGTATTTCCTGGACTAAAAAATCCCAGTTCGAACGTTTGACCGTCTGAAATGATCGTTTCACCATCTTTTATAGCTATATTTGCAGAGATGCTGTCTATTGCCGAAGATTCTGGCAGCAGCAAGAACAAAACTAAGGAAAGGGAAACAATTATGGAATGAAGTTCCATTGATGAGTTGTTGTCTTGTTAAGACTTGAAGCTCATATATATGTGGTTAAATGCAGGTCAACTCATAGTCCTAAGCTCATAGATATGTGATTAAATACAGGTCACTCATAGTCCTAATGTTAAAACATTCCAAAAAAAAGTATGGCCACCTATATTGAAAATTAACAGCATCTTTCTCTTCTTTTTCCAAACCTTTACTTTGAGCATTTTTTTAACAGAAAAGATTTTGGAACTACTATTATGACCATTGTCTTACTTCGGTACTGTTTTAATTGACAATTTCTATACAGCAACTTATATAATTTGGATTAGTTCCAAAAGAAAAAGAACGAGATATAATTTGGAACTACTTTTATGAGCATTGTCTTACTCCGGTACTATTTTAGTTGAGCATTTCTATTTAGCAAGTCACTCGTATATAATTTGGAACTACTTTTATGACCTTTGTTATTAAAAAAATGATTCTGATTTGGATCCAGATGATTTATCTGTCATATAACTGTTGAGGTTATTATTTATTTAAATACCGTCTCTAACTACCAGTTAGTGGGGGCCTTCTGGTTTCAAAAGGAAGGCACAGATGTTTTCAAAAGACAGTGAGCTGCCACAATTAAAGTTATTTTGTTACTATCGACAGCAAAGAAAAAAAGTTTTAAGTATAACATGGTAAATACTTGTTTTTTATTAGTTTGTGTCCAAATTTTTTTTAAATGGGTTCCTTAGTAGTGTATGAGATTTGAGGTTATTTATATAATTAGTGAAATTGGATTTAGTGAATCAGTGAATGTGACTGCCGAGACCCAGTGGGGTTGGAGGAATTCCCCGATTGTGACCATAACAAATTATTATCATTGTAACGTGAAGATGTGTCATGAAAAAATTGACACACCATCCCATAATTATATACTTGCAAAAGCCATGACTGAAATTACGACAAACCTGGGGAATGAAGAAGTGTTGGCTCCCACGGTTGTCACGTACATCATGAGCAGGAGTACATGTATTGCAGTACGTTCTTGGCTAGGAGAACTGTTGAGGAGACGAGGATGTATTGTTGGTGGTTGATACCCGAGTCATTGTATTCAAGCACATCTCGGTGGATATCAACTTATCGCGCGGTTATCATTGACCGAACCATATTCAAGATCGGGAAAAGGGTACCGGTGTGCTATAATTCCTGCAACTTGTACAAACTTATCACTCATCGCGCAGGTGACAAAAGTGTGGCGATGGATTCAATCTTACGGAAATAAGCATCTACACGTCAGTCACCCATGAGCAAATTGTGAAATTGACCTCGTAGATTGACAGTCTTTGTTCTCTTGTTGTCATGGAATACTTTTTAAGATATTCATTCCCATGCACTGCACCATGGGCATTTTTAGATTTTCAGAGCATTGGTACAGTTGGTGCCGTGAAAAAAGTGTTGTCACCTCAGATTTTTTTTCTGTAACACCAGAATCTATCACATCACACAAAACACCACTTCACCCTTCGGTCACACCACTTCACCTTCCACCTCAACGCCATATGAGCTTTCTCTTTCCCCTCAGTTCTTCTCACTTTTCACTCTCAATAATCACACGACCTCACCTTTCATTAAAATAACCACTTTTATACAAAAATACTCCACTAAATACCACACACTCTCACAAACCAAATAATAAAAGCACTTGAGGGGCCCGCTTTTGTGCACTCCACTATGTATGAAGAGCTCACCGTTCGTCCATCCCTAAGCTCGGTCAAGGCAGGCTGCCAGAGAGGTTGGCGTGATGATGTTGCTCACGGAAGGTTGCCGCTCCCCATCGGGAGTAGTCTAATATAAAGTGGTGCCATGGGTCCACANCTCAGAGACACTATAAAATAAAGTTCCTTTTCACACGCTTCTAGAAAATGTTTATTGACATTTAATGGTGTATAAAAATGGATTACACTAATAAATGAGAAATCATTTAATAAACAAAATATTATTCACTCATAAGTGTTAAAAAAAACACTTTGCAAATGTGTAAAAAAAAATTGAGTTTTATTTCGTTCTTTTTAAGTCATTTAGTAAAAGGGTGTTTATCCAAGCTTATTTTTGAGCTTATTAGCTTATGTGATTTCCGCTTATCTTTCATACACCGAAACTATAATAAGCTTATTTAAGCTCATATGTCTCAAAATTAGCCGAAAAATTAGGCTTATAAATATAAGTTGAAATCATATAAACTCATAAAGCAAAAAATAAGGTTAAACAAACATCGTCTAGTTAAATGAACGAGCATTAACAAAAGTATTGTCCGTTTATTTATGTTGGTGAATGTTCAGTTATGTATTTGCTTATTTGTTTGGGTTCATATATCGTATCTTTTTAATGTATGTTTTTTAAATTAGTTTACTTGAACAATACTACACATATAAACACACACCCTTATGTATATTTTAAAAGAGTAAATTACACCGTTCTTCCTTGTGGTTTAGCCGAAATCACATCGCAAGTCCCTCGACTTTCATTTTTGTATGATGAATTCTTATAATGACGTTTCGTAACACTATACATCCATATCTCTAACAGTCGAGGGACTTGCGATGTGATTTCGGCCAAACCACAGAGATGGATAGTGTTAGAGTTAAGGACGAATAGTGTTACGAAACTTCATTATAAGGATTCATCATGCAAAAATAAAAGTCGAGGGACTTGCGATGTGATTTTGGCCAAACCACAAGGACGAACGGTGTAATTTACTCATTAAAAAAATTATGTTTGTTTTCTACAATCAATTATGTTTGTCTATGTTCGTTTAATGTCCTAATAAATGAACACGAACAACTTCATTTTTTAATCAACGAATATTAATAAGAAACTTCATCCATTTACACGCGTATTCATTTATATGTCCAATTAAAATTAAGTGGACCAGCATGAAAAAGGCTCTTTTTAAGGGCAAATCGCACGAAAAGTATCACATTTTATATCAATTAGAATNTATCTGTCATTCTTTTTTGTTAAAATAGTTGATTAATATGAAGTATTATTATAATTAGCATTTAAAGTCAGTTGCGGCTAAAATTGTCATTCTTTTGTTGTTAAAATAGTTGATTAATATGACGTATTATTATAATTAGCATTTAAAGTCAGTTGCGGCTAAAATTGAGACCGGTAATCGCTTTTCAAAAGTTACCGAGACTTTACCGTTGTGTTCTTAAGAATGATATACAAGAGAAAGAAAAAGAAATTGAAAAAAATTGGTTCTCAAGATTTTTTATGGGAAGAAAGGAAAAGAAGTGGAAGGAAGTTGGAGGAATATGTAGTGTTTTTGTAGTATAAAATTTTCTTCCCAAAAGTAGGAGGAATAGGAAGGAAAAAAAGTAATTATCTTCTTTTCTTTTCTCTCATATCTTTTATCTTTTTTTCTTTTATAAATTTAACTCGAGAACATAGCGTACATTTACATCGTACAAAGATAGATTGAATATCCTACATCTAAAATATTCTGCAACTTACCCGTTTTTTAAAGGGGTGAAAATCCTCAAATAGTAATCAAGTTTGAGATCTGTTCCAATTTGATACCTCAAACTTTATAACAACCATAAAAATCATCAAAGTTTCAAAACTGTTCTATTCTAATGTAACTTTTATGTTTGAGTGACCTGAATGTAACACCTTCTCAAACTTGGTTATTATTTTGTGGTTATTGTTTATGTTTAATCGTGCGTTAACGGGTTGTATATAAAGTTGGTTAAAATTAGTTAAATTCAGGGGGTGAGTGTTTAAAATTAATGTACATCTTACTATCTTATAATGCATAAACCACTTCTAAAAATAGTATACTTAATTTTAAGTCTTACAAGTGTATAAGCTTAAAGTACAATTCATTCAAGCACAACTACACAATTAATACCATAAATTTTCAGAATTAGACATGTACAAGTTTATAAGCTTAATATACACACCATCAATTGCCTTAGAATTAATGCAAAATTTAAAGCTTAAAATTAATGCAAAGTTTCAAATTAATGGCATAAAATTTATGCAGACGTGATGCCCTCCAGTCCATGTGTGTCCTTCCTTCCATACAAAACTTTGAAATATATACATGCTTTTCCCTCCATAAATTCCTAACATTAAACACATTAAATATCAAAAGTCTTAAAATTAAATAAAACATTAAACACTAATTAATATTATTTTTAAAGCACCCTTATAATAAAAAATACATGTTATAATACACATTGTACAAACAAATAAAACATACAAAGCTTTATACAATTTACATGCTACTAAATTGATGGTACATATGATTTTGAAAATTGGACCGGACCAACGGGCTCAACCGGACCGGACCAACGGGCTCAACCGGACCGGATCAACGAGTTCAACCGAAACCCGACGTCGCCATTGGTTCGGCCAGCCAATAAAAGCCGTTCAAAAGCGAAACGGAGGATGACCCGTCGAAATCGGTAAAAATGGCTGAATTGGGTCAGATTGGGACCATGTTTTTCTCCGGTTAATGAGTTTGCCATTGTTATTTTGTTAGCGTCTAAACTTTAATCACAGGGTACCCGCCGCTGCAACGCGCGGGTACCCTGCTAGTCATGTTAATGCATAGATAGATACTTAAACCACATTAATTTTAAAAAAATTAGGTAAGAAAGAAACAATTTTAAAACTTTGATAGTTTTTATGATTAGTATAAAATTTGAGATATCAAATTAGAACACTCATTAAACGTGGTTAATAATGGGTAACATATTNTCTCATCTCCTTTTATTTTTTTTCAATTTCGTATCAATTTGCAAATGCACGTACTATACTATTCGTATCTTCAGCTTGAAAACTAAATCTTTTATGATATATGAACCATAACAATAGCGAGAGTTTATATCATTAGTGCTTTATCAATTTAAAATGCTATTGAAGATAGTTTACAATTTGTATTAGTAGCATCAGGTGCGAGATTTTTCTATTAGAGCTCTCCTAAATTGATTGAAAATCATCTAACGTGTCATTTTTTTTTTCTGTGTAGTGTATCAATCTATTTTATTTTTTCATGTTAAATACATATAACTCGATTAATCATATTATTTGGTGGCAGCTTATGCGGGTTCCACATCAGCATTAATAGACAAATAGGCTATGTTTGGCGCGGAGCTTTTTGAGGCGATGAACGGTGGGCAATGAGCTTTTTTATTTTTATTGTTCGTTTGGCAAAGGAACGGTGAGCTTTGCTATTTTTTAGGAATGCTCATATTTCAAATGCTTCTTTAAGAAACTGTGAGCGTTGAGCTATGAGCTGTGGCTACAGCTCACTGCTACTGTTTGCTACTTTTACCAAACACACCATATAATATGATCACATGAGTTATACGTATTTAATAAAATAAAATGATATCCAACACAAAAAATGTGACAAATTGGATATATTTTACGTATAATTTATACATGCTTCCACGATTGGTTTCACTTGCAGTTGAGAGTAAATGAGTAATCGTCTTATTTGGATGAACACCTCAATTTATATGCTGTAAATAGAGGAAACAAACATGTAACATTTGCTAGCTACCTAGGATACAATTGTGTTATGCTGTATTCATTAGCCGAAGAATTAGAGCTAAGTTGTTGGTTAATATCTCCGGTAAAGAAAGCAGGTTGTTTAGGTGGAGGCAAAGCGCTATCACTAACTAGCATTAGAAGCACTGACAACATTGTTGGCCTATCTTTTGCGAGATGTTGTACACATAATAGCCCAACATGTATTGACCGTACTACTTCGGAGACCACACATGAGTCACGTATTGATTCACTTATTAGCTCCATTGACCTGTCTTCCTTGTAGAGTCTCCATGCCTGCATAATAACGGAATTCACTTTTAGTTTATTCTAAGAGAAAGGTGTTTAAAATATATATGTATATCTATCGGGAAGCGATATGTACACCACTAAAAGTGATGTGCACACCACTAAATTACACTGATGATGATGCACACAGTACAACATCCAGATGCAGGATAAGTGGTGTGCACACCACTTTTAGTGGTGTACATATCACCTCCCCTATCTATATATCTTATTCAGGCTTGATTTTAATTTACATGTCCAAGAAGGTTGTCACTGTGATCTTCATGAAAGAATTCTCTGTTTTTCTTCCCACTCACTATCTCCAACACAAGAACACCAAAACTAAATACATCTGACTTTATAGAATAACGCCCGTGTACTGCATACTCAGGAGACATGTAACCGCTGCAACATAGTTAATCAAAATAAACTGCGTATTAGTATTTGAGGAAAAATTATTAGACATGAGAATCACATGTTATGGATGCTTACTATGTTCCGACCACTTTCTTTGTCACAGCATTTGGATCATGTCCTACAAACTTTCTAGCAAGGCCGAAGTCAGATATTTTAGGATTCATGTCACTGTCCAGCAATATGTTAGCTGCCTTCAGATCTCTATGGATAATTTGAAGGCGTGAATCTTGATGTAGATACATAATCCCTCGAGCCATTCCTTGTATAATGTGATAGCGACGGGACCAGTTAAGTATAGAACTTCTTGTATCATCTGTATAATGTTAAATATTAGTCGGTGCAAATTTGGCTAGGAAGTGTAGGAGTTGCATTGAAATCATAGAGGGTCAAACCAAATAGAAACGAGTCCAAGCTTTTGTTAGACATGTATTCATATATCAAAATCATCTCATCTCCATAAATGCAGTATCCAAGAAGCTTCACAAGGTTCCGATGCTGAAGCTTGGCAATAGAAATCAGTTCATTTTTGAATTCATCAAACCCTTGTTCTGATGTCTTTGAAAGCCGTTTCACGGCTACTTCTAGTCCGTCTTCCAACACACCCTAAAAGATGAGTATTAAGACTTTACGATAACTCTAATATCTGCACATTAGTATTAAGACTTTACCTTGTAAACGGGGCCAAAGCCACCTTCTCCGATCTTATTTGAGTCACTGAAGTTTTCCGTGGCCTTTTCTACTTTATATAGGCTAAAAAATTGAATATCCCCAAGATGTTCCGTCTGCACACTTGTATTCTTTTTATCATGGGCATACTCTAAGTCTCCTACAGATTATAATTATAATGTTCAATTTCTAAATGTATAAATTATAAATCATACTTTGATCCTGTTCAATTTCTAGAAGCAAAAAGTGGCTCATTGGTTTTACCTTGCCTTTTTATGTGAAGTATTTTCTTTCTCTTCCAACAGAAACGCACTACAGCAGACAGAAGCAGTGTGGCTGACAAAACTGATAGGATCATAATGATTAATTCTATCCTTTTTTTGACCATATGACCTTCTGATCAGAAATGATAATAGTCAGTTAGTATTAACACTTAGCTAAAAACATCAAGATATTGCAATGCAAGCAAATAGTGGTATCTATGTTTACCTGCTAACTCAGAGGCAGGCATTTTTATGTAAATTTTATGATCTTCATCATATTCTCTGACATCCATCAGCTCACCAAACCACAGCAAACATCCACTTCCTCCATTTCTGATATCTAAATTTGAATAAGCTGTACAAGAGCAATCCATTCTGCAAGCCATTTCACATTCTCTGAGCGACATGCTGTAATTATACCATGACCTTCGTGTGTCTGGAAGTTTCACTCCTGATACTTCTCGAAATCCGTACTCACTCCCACAATCTAAAGGCTTTTTTCTTTGACACCCATTCGACCAATCAGATAATTGCCATTCTTGTGGAAATTTTGGCTCAAAACCTTCCATACAACTACAAGATGGATGCTTGGTTATGCTACAGCTTCCATAAGGACCGCAGATTTCAAACCGTGCACAACTATCGACTCCAGGTTCTGCATATACAATCCACTCTTGAGTTCTCTCAATCCATTGCAACATCAGTGTCCTTCCGTCCCGTGTCAAAACTATCCTTTCAACAACCGAACCTGTAAGTTCATATTTATGATATATTTCCTTCTGGTTAACAACAAACTCAGTCGAGTAAACTGGATTTGGTATGTCAATTGGAAAGCCGCTAAACCCAAGACCATTCCATGGTCCAAGTCTCGATTGTAAGACGTGGCCTTGCCTCTTGAATATCTGTGGATACCCACTTGTCTCTACCCAGCTTTTATACACACCTATAGAAGGATCATCAGGACTCTTCCAAGATGTCATGTACCTCTCTAAACCAGTCACTAAATCCTTACCTAATTTCATTCCTGCTAGTAATGTGTCAGTAGGATAATCAAAACTTTGCCAAATCCAGGTTGAGTTTGTGCTATTTTTATCCCACACAACAAGATTTCCGCTATCCAGAAGCTGCACCATCACATCCTTACTTGCCTTAATTTTTTTAAATGGGTTCCTTAGTAGTGTATGAGATTTGAGGTTATTTATATAATTAGTGAAATTGGATTTAGTGAATCAGTGAATGTGACTGCCGAGACCCAGTGGGGTTGGAGGAATTCCCTGATTGTGACCATAACAAATTATTATCATTGTAACGTGAAGATGAGTCGTGAAAAAATTGACACACCATCCCATAATTATATACTTGCAAAAGCCACGACTGAAGTTACGACAAACCTGGGGAATGAAGAAGTGTTGGCTCCCACGGTTGTCACGTACATCATGAGCAGTACATGTATTGCAGTTCTTGGCTAGGAGAACTGTTGAGGAGACAAGGAGGTATTGTTGGTGGTTGATACCCGAGTCTTTGTATTCAAGCACATCTCCTCGGTGGTTATCAACTTATCGGTTATCATTGACCGAACCATATTCAAGATCGGGAAAAGGGTATCGGTGTGCTATAATTCCTGCAACTTGTACAAACTTATCACTCATCGCGTAGGTGGCGATAGATTCAATCTTACGGAAATAATCATCTACACATAAGTCACCCATGAGCAAATTGTGAAGTTGACCTTGTAGCTTGACAGTCTTTGTTCTCTTGTTGTCATGGAATACTTTTTAAGATATTCGTTCCCATGCACTGCACCATGGGCATTTTTAGAGTTTTAGAGCATCGGATAGAGTTGGTGTCGTGGAAAAAGTGTTGTCACCTCAGCACTTTTTTCTATAACACCAAAATCTATCACGTCACACAAAAACCACTTCACCCTTCGGTCACACAACTTCACCACTTCACTTTCCACCTCAACGTCATATAAGCTTTCTCTCTCCCCTCACTTCTTCTCACTTTTCACTCCCAATAATTACACCACATCACCTTTCTTTAAACTAACCACTTTTATATAAATATACCTCACTAAATACCCCACACACTCACAAACCAAATAATAAATAATAAAAACACTTGAGGGGCCCATTTTTGCACACTCCACTACGTAGTGAAAAGCTCACCGTTTGTCCATCCCTAAGCTCGGTGATGCTGGCTCGTGATGATGGTGCTCACGGAAGGTTGCTGCTCCCCACCGGGTGTAGTCTAATATAAAGTGGTGCCATGGGTCCACATATAACCCAACAAAACACAAATAAATAACTAAATAAATAAATAAATAAACTCACAACGTGAGCTGATGGTGACGGCGCGACACATGAAAACGCAAGGGGTGGTGTGGTGTTTGGCGTCGTTGTGTTGGCCGGTGGAAAACACGAGGCTCCAAAACGCATTGTACCAAATGCTTTTAGGCGTAGATTTGAGTACTCGTTTAAGTGGGCTTAGAGACACTATAAAATAAATTTCCTTTTTACACGCTTCTAGAAAATGTTTATTGACATTTAATGGTGTATAAAAATTGATTACACTAATAAATGAGAAATCATTTAACAAACGAAAGATTATTCACTCATAAGTGTAAAAAAACACTTTGCAAATGTGTAAAAAAACTGAGTTTTATTTCGTTCTTTTTAAGTCATTTAGTAAAAGGTGTTTATTCAATCAAGCTTATTTTTGAGCTTATTAACTTATGTGATTTCCGCTTGTCTTTCATACACCGAAACTATAATAAGCTTATTTAAGCTCATATGTCTCAAAATAAATCGAAAAATCGGGCTTATAACCATAAGCTGAAATCATATAAGCTCATAAAGCAAAAAATATGGTTAAACAAACATCGTCTAGTTAAATGAACGAGCATTAACAAAAGTATTGTCCGTTTATTTATGTTGGTGAATGTTCAGTTATGTATTTGCTTATTTGTTTGTGTTCGTATTATATTGTATCTTTTTAATATACGTTTTTTAAATTAGTTTACTTGAACAATCCTACACATATAAACACACAACCTTATGTATATTTAAAAAAGAGTAAATTACATTGTTCGTCCCTGTGGTTTGTTCCGAAATCACATCGCAAGTCCTTCGATTTTCATTTTTGCATGATTAATCTCATGCCTTATAATGAAGTTTCGTAACACTATACATCCTTATCCCTAACAGTCGAGGGACTTGCGATGTGATTTCGACCAAACCACAGGGACAAATAGTGTTAGAGTTAAGGACGAATGGTGTTACGAAACTTCATTATAAGGATTCATCATGCAAAAATGAAAGTCGAGGGACTTACGATGTGATTTCGGCCAAACCACAAGGACGAATGGTGCAATTTACTCTTTAAAAAATTTATGTTTGTTTTCTACAATCAATTATGTTTGTTTGTTTATGTTCGTTTAATGTCTTAATAAACGAACATGAACAACCTCATTTTTTAATAAACGAATATCAATAAGAAACTTCGTCTGTTTACGCGCGTGCTCATTTATATGTTCAATTAAAATTAAGCGGACCAACATGAAAAGGCTCTTTTTAAGGGCAAATTGCACGAAAAGTATCATGCTTTATATCAATTTGAATTTTATACTCAACTTTATTTTTCTCAATTTAATGTATCCAAGTTATTTTTTTATTTTTTATTTTTTTTTTCCTCTTGCAAGATGTCATGGGTCATTCTTTTTTGTTAAAATAGTTGATTAATATGACGTATTATTATAATTGAGCATTTAAAGTCAGTTGCCGGTTAAAATTATGACCAGTAATCGTTTTTGGAAAGTTACCCATACCTTACATTTACATTTACAAAAATCGATTGAATATCTTAAATCTAAAAAAATAAAGTTTTTCTGCGACTTACCCGATGGTTAAAGTTTGACTTTTACATTCCATCTCCTCTTCCCCGCCACATAAACACTGATGATTCTCCTGTAATCTCATCTTTTCCTTTTATTTCTTTAGATTGTCTTCCATTTCGTATCAATTTGCAAATGCATGTATTATACTATTCGTGTCTTCAGCTTAAAAATTAAATCTTTTATGATATATAAACCATAACAATACTGAGAGTTTATATCATTAGTGCTTTATCAATTTAAAATGCTATTGAAGATAGTTTACAATTTGTATTAGTAACACGATCTGTGAGATTTTGCTGTTAGAGCTCTTGTAAATTGATTACAAATGTATCTAACTTGTCATTTATTTTTCCTGTCGTGTATCAATCTATTTTATTTTTTCCCATGTTAAATACACATAACTCGATTAATCATATTATTTGGTGGCAGCTTATGTGTGTTCCACATCAGCATTAATAGACAAATAATATGATTACGTGATCAGTTATACTCCCTCCGTCCCAAAATTATTATCCACCGACAAAAAACACACAGTTTAAGAAAAATACATTTATTACAACTTTCTCTTTCTTACTTTTTGACAGAATAATCATTTTGCCCTTAAGTAATTAATTAAAGTCTTTTTTAAGGTATGTAATAATAATTTTAAACAAGGGTAATATAGTAAACTTGGTTAAACTTCCCTATCTATTTTTATTAGTGGACAATTAAATTGGGACATCTCAAAAAGGAAACATGGACAATAAAATTAGGACGGAGGGAGTATGATTTAATAAAATAAAATGATATCCAACACAAAAAATGTGACAAGTTGGAATGTGGGATACATTTTACATTATAATTTATACATGCTTCACGATTGAGGAAATTTAGTGGATTTCACTTGCAGTTGAGAGTAAATGAGTAATCGTCTTATTTGGATGAACACCTCAATTTATATGCTGTAAATAAAGGAAACAAACATGTAACATTTGCTAGCTACCTAGGATACAATTGTGTTATGCTGTATTCATTAGCCGAAGAATTAGAGCTAAGTTGTTGGTTAATATCTCCGGTAAAGAAAGCAGGTTGTTTAGGTGGAGGCAAAGCGCTATCACTAACTAGCATTAGAAGCACTGACAACATTGTTGGCCTATCTTTTGCGAGATGTTGTACACATAATAGCCCAACATGTATTGACCGTACTACTTCGGAGACCACACATGAGTCACGTATTGATTCACTTATTAGCTCCATTGACCTGTCTTCCTTGTAGAGTCTCCATGCCTGCATAATAACGGAATTCACTTTTAGTTTATTCTAAGAGAAAGGTGTTTAAAATATATATGTATATCTATCGGGAAGCGATATGTACACCACTAAAAGTGATGTGCACACCACTAAATTACACTGATGATGATGCACACAGTACAACATCCAGATGCAGGATAAGTGGTGTGCACACCACTTTTAGTGGTGTACATATCACCTCCCCTATCTATATATCTTATTCAGGCTTGATTTTAATTTACATGTCCAAGAAGGTTGTCACTGTGATCTTCATGAAAGAATTCTCTGTTTTTCTTCCCACTCACTATCTCCAACACAAGAACACCAAAACTAAATACATCTGACTTTATAGAATAACGCCCGTGTACTGCATACTCAGGAGACATGTAACCGCTGCAACATAGTTAATCAAAATAAACTGCGTATTAGTATTTGAGGAAAAATTATTAGACATGAGAATCACATGTTATGGATGCTTACTATGTTCCGACCACTTTCTTTGTCACAGCATTTGGATCATGTCCTACAAACTTTCTAGCAAGGCCGAAGTCAGATATTTTAGGATTCATGTCACTGTCCAGCAATATGTTAGCTGCCTTCAGATCTCTATGGATAATTTGAAGGCGTGAATCTTGATGTAGATACATAATCCCTCGAGCCATTCCTTGTATAATGTGATAGCGACGGGACCAGTTAAGTATAGAACTTCTTGTATCATCTGTATAATGTTAAATATTAGTCGGTGCAAATTTGGCTAGGAAGTGTAGGAGTTGCATTGAAATCATAGAGGGTCAAACCAAATAGAAACGAGTCCAAGCTTTTGTTAGACATGTATTCATATATCAAAATCATCTCATCTCCATAAATGCAGTATCCAAGAAGCTTCACAAGGTTCCGATGCTGAAGCTTGGCAATAGAAATCAGTTCATTTTTGAATTCATCAAACCCTTGTTCTGATGTCTTTGAAAGCCGTTTCACGGCTACTTCTAGTCCGTCTTCCAACACACCCTAAAAGATGAGTATTAAGACTTTACGATAACTCTAATATCTGCACATTAGTATTAAGACTTTACCTTGTAAACGGGGCCAAAGCCACCTTCTCCGATCTTATTTGAGTCACTGAAGTTTTCCGTGGCCTTTTCTACTTTATATAGGCTAAAAATTTGAATATCCCCAAGATCACCCGTCTGCACACTTGTATTCTTTTTATCAAGGGCATACTCTAAGTCTCCTACAGATTATGTTCAATTTCTAAATGTATAAATTATAAAATCATACTTTGATCCTGTAATTTCTAGAAGCAAAAAGTGTCTCATTGGTTTTACCTTGCTTTTTTATGTGAAGTATTTTCTCTCTCTTCCAACAGAAACGCACTACAGCAGACAGAAGCAGTGTGGCTGACAAAATTGATAGGATCATGATGATTAATTCTATCCTTTTTTTGACCATATGACCATCTGATCAGAAATGATAATAGTCAGTAAGTATTAACACTTAGCTAAAAACCTCAAGATATTGCAATGCAAGCTAATAGTGATCTATATGTTTACCTGCTAACTCAGAGGCAGGCATTTTTATGTAAATGTTATGATCTTCATCATATTCTCTGACATCCATCAGCTCACCAAACCACAGCAAACATCCACTTCCTCCATTTCTGATATCTAAATTTGAATAAGCGGTACAAGAGCAATTCATTCTGCAGGCCATCTCACATTCTCTGAGCGACATGCTGTAATTATACCATGACCTTCGTGTGTCTGGAAGTTTCACTCCTGATACTTCTCGAAATCCGTACTCACTCCCACAATCTAAAGGCTTTTTTCTTTGACACCCATTCGACCAATCAGATAATTGCCATTCTTGTGGAAATTTTGGCTCAAAACCTTCCATACAACTACATGGTGGATGCTTGCTTATGCTACAACTTCCATACGCACCACAGATTTCAAAACGCGTACAACTATCAGCTCCAGGATCTGCATACACAATCCACTCTTGAGTTCTCTCAATCCAATGCAATATCAGTGTCCTTCCGTCCCATGTCAAAACTGACCTCTCAACAACTGAACCTGTAAGTTCAAATCTGTATCAAGGGCATACTCTAAGTCTCCTACAGATTATGTTCAATATCTAAATGTATAAATTATAAAAGGGATTGTCTAACCAATGCCCTAAGGGCATTGGATAAGAAAGGCAGTGACCCCACAAAAAGTACAAAAAAGTACGTCCTGACTCATAAAAAATGTAAAAACATGTAGGGCCCTGAGTACTTTTTTGTACTTTTTGTGGGGTCTCAGCCTTTTTATCCAATGCCCTTAGGGCATTGGTTAGACAATCCCATTATAAAATCATACTTTGATCTTGTAATTTCTAGAAGCAAATACTGTCTCATTGGTTTTACCTTGCTTTTTTATGTGAAGTATTTTCTTTCTCTTCCAACAGAAACGCACTACAGCAGACAGAAGCAGTGTGGCTGACAAAATTGATAGGATCATGATGATTAATTCTATCCTTTTTTTGACCATATGACCATCTGATCAGAAATGATAATAGTCAGTAAGTATTAACACTTAGCTAAAAACCTCAAGATATTGCAATGCAAGCTAATAGTGATCTATATGTTTACCTGCTAACTCAGAGGCAGGCATTTTTATGTAAATGTTATGATCTTCGTCATATTCTCTGACATCCATCAGCTCACCAAACCACAGCAAACATCCACTTCCTCCATTTCTGATATCTAAATTTGAATAAGCGGTACAAGAGCAATTCATTCTGCAGGCCATCTCACATTCTTTGAGCGACATGCTGTAATTATACCATGATCTTCGTGTGTCTGGAAGTTTCACTCCTGATACTTCTCGAAATCCGTACTCACTCCCACAATCTAAAGGCTTTTTTCTTTGACACCCATTCGACCAATCAGATAATTGCCATTCTTGTGGAAATTTTGGCTCAAAACCTTCCATACAACTACATGGTGGATGCTTGCTTATGCTACAACTTCCATACGCACCACAGATTTCAAAACGCGTACAACTATCAGCTCCAGGATCTGCATACACAATCCACTCTTGAGTTCTCTCAATCCAATGCAATATCAGTGTCCTTCCATCCCATGTCAAAACTGACCTCTCAACAACTGAACCTGTAAGTTCATATTTATTTATATATTTCCTTCTGGTTAACAACAAACTCAGTCGAGTAAACTGAATTTGGTATGTCAATTGCAAAGCCGCTAAACCCAAGACCATTCCATGGTCCAGTTCTAGATAGTATAACCGGACCTTTCCCTCCGAATATCTGTGGATACCCACTTGTATCTACCCAGTTTTTATACACACCTATAGAAGGATCATCAGGACTCTTCCAAGATGTCACGTACCTCTCGAAACCAGTCACTAAATCCTTACCGAATTTCATTCCTGCTAGTAATGTGTCAGTAGGATAATCAAAACTTTGCCAAATCGGTGTTTGATTTGTGCTATTTTTATCCCACACAACAAGATTTCCGCTATCCAGAAGCTGCACCATCACATCCTTACTTGTCGTAGTAGCAGTTGAATTCGATGACCAGATTACGTTATTGCCACCACTGAGAATAGCCAGGTTTCCCTCTTGGCTAACTTTGAGCATGCCCGATGTGTCTGTAATTGGTGTCTCTCTGTTAGCAACCCATACAACAGTACCTTTTGATATCTTCTTGAACCATATCCCCAAGTATCGGTTCTTGGATTTCCCAGGGCTAAAGAAGCCAAGTTCATACATATCATCACTTGAGACAATAGTTTCACCATCTTTGATTCCTTGACTTATGGATATGGTATCAAGTCCTGCACAATTTAGTATCAACAAGAACAAATAAAAAAGGATGAATGTTGGTATGTAATGATACTCCATTCATGAGTTGTTTTTTTAGTAAAAGTCAACCAAGATAACATTGTCTGAGTCGTGGTTAAGGTTTATTAATGTCTGTACTATGAATAATAATATATTGCTATCCGGAATGGTTGAAAATTTCAAATTTAAGGGTGCGTTTGGTTTACAAATGGGGTTTGAGTCGGATTTGGATTTGGTATTGTATTGGAATTTAATATAGGTTTATGAGAGGAAAAATTATATATATTTAATAGCTTTAATAATGATATTTAATATTAAATTATTATTTTAAAATAAAAAGATGTATAGATGTGTAAGAGAGAGAGCGGTATAAGGGTGGAGGGTGCACTTCTAGGGAAAGTCAAGGGTAAACCATTTCCTTGAAGGAAACCCACTTCAAAAGTCACGGGAAAGTGTAGCAAAAGAAGAAAAATGATATTGAGCGGGACTATAATCCTGAATGGAGAGCCCATTAACCAAGAAAGACAAATAATATTTTAATTCTTTGTGTGTAGTGTGAAGGGGGTATATATGTATTAGAGGTATTTTTAAATTATAAAAATTTTAAATGAAGAGAGAGACAGTGTTGCAAACTGAAAAGGTTGAGGGAAAAAGGGAGGAAAAATTAGTGAGAGAGAAAAAAGATGATGTGAGGCTGATGTGGTGAGGGAAAACTCTCGATGACACCCTCTACACTAAAATAATTAGTGTGTGTGTAAAAGAAGGGTTTCAGCAAAAAGCTGGATTAGTGCTCTCCTTTTACTTTATGTGGGCTATGTTCACTATTTGGTTGCTAAATCATGTACCAAACATTAAACTTTGGCATTCATCCTAAACATGGGTCAAAAAGGTGGCTGGCAAGCAGCCCCTAAATGTCAACTAAATGGTACTCTGTATTTGGCATTTTCTGTGATGACTAGTTCTCAGTTAAGTCCCATTTACTCTATTTTAATTAACAGTTGGCATGATCTAATAATATCTTTAATAATTTCTAATTATGCCATATTAGACTGTCTAACCGTTCTTTATTTATGGTCCGTTTGGTTTGTGTAGGGATGGCATCAGTAGGCAATGGGCACGGTGCCTATAACCCGTCATCCGCCCTCGTGGTTTTTTCTCACCCGCCACCCACCCGTCACCGCCAGTGGGTACAATTTTCTACCCATGCCCATGCCCATGCCCGTGGGTATCTGTTGCCCATAGGTTAGTGAAATACTCCAAAAGCACAAAACCGTGATGGAAACTAATTATTAAACTGTGTAATAAGACACCATATCAATTTGCCAAATAACAAGTTACACCAAATCATAGTCATATTAGTTCATTTCAAAAGATAAAGTAAAATAGTTTAAAATTTTGTTAACAAAACACAAAAATCGGCCCTCTTAGCATCCTACTTATTTAACAACTTACAAACAACCTTACAAATATTTACTATGTTTTCAAGATAGTCGGGTATTATTAAATATATACCAACAACCTTACAAATATTTAAGTATTGTTATAAATTTAAGTTTAACATAAATGGGTTCACAGGTACGCTCAAAGGTATTTTAGGGGTATACACATAAGTATTTTAAAATGGTGTCATGGGTTTACCCGTGACGGGTATACATTATCTGTCACCCACCTGCCACCCACTGATGGGTATAAATTTTCACCCACAACCCACCTGGTAAAAATTGACGAGGTTATCCACCCATTTACATGCGAGTACTCGTGGGTTATGGGTTTTTTCTCGCCCATTGACATCCCAGGTTTGTGGAAGGGTTTTGGATTTAGATTTGAATTTAGTATTAAATAAAGAGGGTGTAAATTCATTATTAAATAAAAATAAAGAAAAAGAATTAAAATTTAATATTATTTTAAAATTAAGAAATTAATATTATAATAAGACGGTCCATGGATATCATAAAAATGTATTAAGTAATATTAAAAATGATCTAAAATCTACCCGTGGCATAATGTACGAGTATTTGCATGCTTTAGGGTCCGTTTGGTTGCCCACTTTGAGCTGGGTTTTTAGTTAAAAGGACTATAAAACAATGTTTGGTTAAAAAATTGGGGATACAAATTGGGGTTCAACCCCACTACCATCAACATATCAAAAAGACTTCAGGTCATGTGGGATTTGTATTATTGTTGGGTCCCACTCTTTCACTTATCTCAATCTTGTCTTTTTTTAATATAAAAATTTTTGGTATTCCCTATTTCAAATGTATATATTTAAATATATATTTTCTCTTTCTTATTTTAAAATATATTTTTTATTTCTTACATCAAATCAAAATCAAAACCTAAATCCAAATCTTGAATTCAAATCCAAATCCTAAACCAAACAGGCCCTTATTTTTCTTAAACCCACCTATAAGTTCTTTTTGACAGAAACCCTCATTTAAGGGTGTGAAATCTGCTTTTGAAGCCAAACAATTATTTTTAATCAGAATCCATTCCAAAAATAACAAAAACCATTTATCTTTTTAGCATCAAAAATTTTCTATGCTTAAAAAACTAGTTATAATGCCCGTGCACGCGCGGGTTTTTTTTTTTTTTTTTTTTTAATTTTTTGAATGATATATTTTTTTTTATTAAAAAACTAATAATTTAATTTTTATTTTGTTTGATTTATGATTTTTAATTTTAGTTTTTTATAATTAAAGATAATCATTTAAATCTTATCTATATTTTTTGTATTTATCTTCTACTTGTATAGTATATCAACAAAACGAATTTAAAAACTTATAAATTAAATAATAATTAAAATATTGCCTAATAAGGAAATATTCTTTTTTTTCAAAATGACAAAGTACCCACTAGGGGTTTTGTTTTATTATATAAGAGATGTTAAATTTATACTAAGAAAGAGTTTCAGTGGCTTCTTTTTATTTAAATAGTGAAAGGGTGTTTATTTAAGCTTACTTTTTTGCTTCTTTGCTTGTGTGATTTCTGCTTATTTTTCATACGCCGAAACTATAATAAGCTTATTTAAGCATATATGTCTCAAAATTAGCTGGAAAAAAATCATATAGGCTCAAAGAAAAAAAAAATAAGGTTAAGCAAACACCATCTAGTTAAATGAAAGAATCTTTGACTTTCACATTCCATCCCCTCTTCCCCACCACATAAACCCTGATGATTCTCCATTTCTCCAGTAATCTCACATTTTCCTTTTATTTCTTTAGATTTTATTCGATTTTGTATNAAAAAAAAATGAGAGTAATTGCTTGGACGTTGAATTGTGTGATTCGAAAGCGTCCGGTTATATTAACACTATGTGCCCATTAGCCCATCTAATAATATCTGTTTTTATCTTTTGCTCGTAAGAGCCCATCAAATAAATGCAAGGGGGCAAAAAACGCCACAAACTTTTAAAAAAGTGTCAAAAATCGCCCAAATATTACAAATTGGGCAAGATTTGCCACCCCTAACTTTTATTATTTTTCATTTATAACCCATAAACTTTATTTTATCCCTAAAAGATCTGTCGCTATAAAATCTCGTTGTTATGCACGGGTACTCGTCTAGTTTAAATATATATTTTCTCTTTCTTATTTTAAAATATATTTTTTATTTCTTACACATCAAATCAAAATCAAAACCCAAATCAAAATCTTAAATTCAAATCCAAATCCTAAACCAAACAGGCTCTTATTTTTCTTAAACCCACCTATAAGTTCTTTTTGACAGAAACCCTCATTTAAGGGTGTGACATCTGCTTTTGATACCAAACAATTATTTTTAATCAGAATCCATTCCAAAAATTATAAAAACCATATATCTTGTTAGCATCAAAAATTTTCTATGCTTAAAAAATGTTAAATTTATACTAAGAAAGTGTTTCGGTGGCTTCTTTTTATTTAAATAGTGAAAGGGTGTTTATTTAAGCTTACTTTTTTGCTTCTTAGCTTGTGTGATTTCTGCTTATCTTTCATACGCCGAAACTATAATAAGCTTATTTAAGCGTATATGTCTCAAAATTAGCTGGAAAAAAATCATATAGGCTCAAAGAAAAAAAAATAAGGTTAAGCAAACACCATCTAGTTAAATGAAAGAATCTTTGACTTTCACATTCCATCCCCTCTTCCCCGCCACATAAACCCTGATGATTCTCCATTTCTCCAGTAATCTCACATTTTCCTTTTATTTCTTTAGATTTTATTATAAATTTGCAAATGCGTGTATTATGTTATTCGTATCTTTAGCTTGAAAATAAAACGTTGTATGGTATATAAACCCTTAGTGTTATTACAATATATCAATTTAATATATAATGCGATTGAAGATAGTTAACAATTTGTATTAGTAGCATGAGGTGTGAGACTTTGCTATTAGAGCTCTCGTAAATTGATTACAAATGTATCTAACTTGTCATATTTTTTCTCTGTCGTGTGTCAATCTATTTTACTTTGTTCCATGTTAAATACATATAGCTCGATTAATCATATTAATTGACAAATAATTTGATTAAGTGAGTTATATGTACTTAATAAGAAAAAGTAAAATAGATTGATAACCGACATAAAAAATTGACAAGTTGGATACATTTTCAGTCACTAAACCATATATAATTTATACTTGCTTCCACGATCGGGAAAATTTAGTCTAATGCACTTGCAGTTGAGAGTAAATGAGTAATCGTCTTATTTGGTTCGTATTGATATGTGAAAAATGAACACCTCGATAAGTTAGTTTATAGCTGTAAATAAAGGAAAAATATTGCATGTGTTTACCTGTACATATGCTTGGCATTATTATAAACATGTAACATTGGCTAGCTACCTAGGATACAATTGTGTTATGCTGCATTCATTAGCCGAAGAATTAGAGCTAAGTTGTTGGTTAATATCTCCGGTAAAGAAAGCAGGTTGTTTAGGTGGAGGCAAAGTGCTATCACTAACTAGCATTAGAAGCACTGACAACATTGTTGGCCTATCTTTTGCGAGATGTTGTACACATAATAGCCCAACATGTATTGACCGTACTACTTCGGTGACCACGCATGAGTCGCGTATTGATTCACTTATTAGCTCCATTGACCTGTCTTCCTTGAAGAGTCTCCATGCCTGCATAATAACGGAATTCACTTTTAGTTTATTATAAGAGAAAGGTGTTTAAAATATATATATCTATATATCTAATTGAGGCTTGATTTTAATTTACATGTCCAAGAAGGTTGTCACTGTGATCTTCATGAAAGAATTCTCTGTTTTTCTTCCCACTCACTATCTCCAACACAAGAACACCAAAACTAAATACATCCGACTTTATAGAAAAACGCCCGTGTACTGCATACTCGGGAGAAATGTAACCGCTGCAACATAGTTAATCAAAATAAACTGCCTATTAGTATTTGAGGAAAAAGTATTAGATTTAAGAACCACATGTTATGGATGCTTACTATGTTCCGACCACTTTCTTTGTCATAGCATTTGTATCGTGTCCTACAAACTTTCTAGCAAGGCCGAAGTCAGATATTTTAGGATTCATGTCACTGTCCAGCAATATGTTAGCTGCCTTCAGATCTCTATGGATAATTTGAAGGCGTGAATCTTGATGTAGATACAAAACCCCTCGAGCCATTCCATGTATAATGTGATAGCGACGGGGCCAGTTAAGTATAGAACTTCTTGTATCATCTGTATAATGTTAAATATTAGTCGGTGTAAATTTGGCAAGGAAGTTTAGGAGTTGCATTGGAATCATGGAGGGTCAAACCAAATAGAAATGAGTCCAAGCTTTTGTTAGACATGTATTCATATATCAAAATCATCTCATCTCCATAAATGCAGTATCCAAGAAGCTTCACAAGGTTCCGATGCTGAAGCTTGGCAATTGAAATCAGTTCATTTTTGAATTCATCAAACCCTTGTTCTGATGTCTTTGAAAGCCGTTTCACGGCTACTTCTAGTCCGTCTTCCAAAACACCCTAAAAGATTAATATTAAGACTTTATGATAACTCTAATTTCTGCACATTTGTATTATGCTTCGCATACTGTTTAAGAAGCATTACAAAATTACCTTGTAAACGGGGCCAAAGCCACCTTCTCCGATCTTGTTTGAGTCACTGAAGTTTTCCGTGGCCTTTTCTACTTTATATAGGCTAAAAAATTGAATATCCCCAAGATGTTCCGTCTGCACACTTGTATTCTTTTTATCAAGGGCATACTCTAAGTCTCCTGCAGATTATAATGTTCAATTTCTAAATGTATAAATTATAAAATCATACTTTGATCCTGTTCAATTTCTAGAAGCAAAAAGTAGCTCATTGGTTTTACCTTGCTTTTTTATGTAAAGCATTTTCTTTCTCTTCCAACAGAAACGCACTACAGCAGACAGAAGCAGTGTGGCTGACAAAATTGATAGGATCATGATGAGTAATTCTATCCTCTTTTTGACCATATGACCTTCTGATCAGAAATGATAATAGTCAGTAAGTATTAAACACTTAGCTAAAAACATCAAGATATTGCAACGCAAGCTAATAGTGGTATATATGTTTACCTGCTAACTCAGAGGCAGGCATTTTTATGTAAATCTTATGATCTTCATCATATTCTCTGACATCCATCAGCTCACCAAACCACAGCAAACATCCACTTCCTCCGTTTCTGATATCTAAATTTGAATAAGCTGTACAAGAGCAATCCTTTCTGCAGGCCATCTCACATTCTCTGAGCGACATGCTGTAATTATACCATGACCTTCGTGTGTCTGGAAGTTTCACTCCTGATACTTCTCGAAATCCATACTCACTCCCACAATCTAAAGGCTTTTTTCTTTGACACCCATTCGACCAATCAGATGATTGCCATTCTTGTGGAAATTTTGGCTCAAAACCTTCCATACAACTACAAGGTGGATGCTTATTTATGCTACAGCTTCCATACGCACCACAGATTTCAAAACGCGCACAACTATCGACTCCAGGATCTGCATACACAATCCACTCTTGAGTTCTCTCAATCCAATGCAATATCAGTGTCCTTCCGTCCCATCTCAAAACTATCCTCTGAACAACCGAACCTGTAAGTTCATATCTATTATATATTTCCTTCTGGTTAACAACAAACTCAGTCGAGTAAACTGGATTTGGTATGTCAATTGGAAAGCCGCTAAACCCAAGACCATTCCATGGTCCTAGTCTAGATAGTATTACTTGACCTTTCCTTCCGAATATCTGTGGATACCCACTTGTCTCTACCCAGTTTTTATACACACCTATAGAAGGATCGTCAGGACTCTTCCAAGATGTCACGTACCTCTCTAAACCAGTCACTAAATCCTTACCTAATTTCATTCCTGCTAGTAATGTGTCAGTAGGATAATCAAAACTTTGCCAAATAAGTGTTGATTTTGTGCTATTTTTATCCCAAACAACAAGATTTCCGCTATCCAGAAGCTGCACCATCACATCTTTACTCGTCGTAGTAGCAGTTGAATTCGATGACCAGATTACGTTATTGCCACCACTGAGAATAGCCAGGTTTCCCTCTTGGCTAACTTTGAGCATGCCCGA